>ML371700.1:47254-208416 GCA_005239525.1 Nicotiana knightiana | reverse complement strand
CTGTTGCATCATAGCTTCTAACCTGGAAAACCCATCTTCTTGCTTTCCCCCCTGTTGATGCTGAGTAAGGTAGTATGCTTGTTGCTGATTCTTATGGTTATAACCTTGTGTCCTCTAATATGGTGTTGCATTATCTTGTGGTCCCCTGACACCTATATTTCCACTGTTCTGTTGTTGGTAGGGTGGTCTATATGGTTGAACTTGCTGACCCCAGTTCTGCCCCCTTGTCTCTGGCTTCCATAATTCGACACATAATTCATATTTTCTGGATAAGGATGGTGATGACATTCTGCATTCCACTGGTTACCAACTGTTTGACTAATGCAAGATGTGCATAAGCCCCTATTGGTTGTATCTACGATGTGTACCTGCTACTTTTGTCCTGATTCTTCCACCTTCTTAGTAAGTATACTCATATGTGTTATCAAAGTTGCCACGTTCTCTATAATAGTATTGGATGGATCTAATGGCACTAAGTGAACTACAGGAGTAATAGGTGCATTCCTGGTTGTCCATCCTAAATTCTGTGCCATTTTATCAAGTAGGATCTGACTTTCTCTCCACGTTTTGCTCAATAAAGCTACCGAAACATCAACATTTGCTTTAACAGTATCAGTCAAACCCATATAAAAATGCTGCCCCAATATCTACTCTGGAATACCATGATGTGGACAGATAACCAGCATCCCCTTAAATCGTTCCCATGTCTCTTGCAATGTTTCAACTGGTTTCTGTCTGAAGCTCAAGATTTTATCGATTTGTTGGGCAGTCTTGTTAGGTGGATGAAACTTGTTCACGAACTACTTAACTAACTCCTCCCATATGGTAATGGAATTGATGGGGAGTGAGTTTATCCAAGTTTGGGCAGCGCCAGTCACTGAGAATGGAAACAACAACAGTTTTATTGCTTCATGAGTGACGTTTGGCTGCCTCTGTATTTTGCAAATTGACAGGAAGTTTTTCAAATGTTGTTGGGGGTCCTCGATGTATGACCCTGAGAATAGTCCCTTGTTCTGCAATAAGTGTAGCATATTATTTGTTAGCTGGAAGGACTCGGCCTGTATCTGAGGGACCAGTATCGCAATGGCCAAATTCTCAGCTGTGGGTTGTGCCCAGTCATATAAAGGAGCCTTTGCCCCTATTTGACCGATTGGGTCTACCACGTCATCCCCATTATTGTTCCTGTTGTTTGGATCTTCCATGTCGCGTTCAATTTGTTCAATTGGTGGTTGTTGTTTACTTTTCCGGTTGGTTCGATTTAGGGCCTTGAAAACTTTCTCGGGGTCTGCTAAGGCTTCGACTACTTCACCAGTTCTCGATGAGTTTCTAGGCATGCACCTGCAACACGTTATCAAACGTTAAACTTTCAATGTATAAACAAAAATTTGAAGAAAATTGACTATATTTCAGAATTTTGTATTTCTTCCAAATTGATAACACCGTTAATCCCCCGACAACGGCGCCAAAATTTGATCACGCTCAACTATGTCTAATAAAAGACTAAGCGGGCATTGCAAATATAATCCGGGGTATTATGCCCAAAGTCGATCCCACGGGGAATTAACATATCAATCAAGTCGTTAGAATACACAATTTTTACTCAATCAATTATCTCAAGACTTTTTGAATATAAATTGGTGATGTTTTACTAATTCTACTGACAGTAATAATAACTAACAATTACTAACAATGTGTTGTAAACAATTATGATAAAGGTCTAAGGTTATGGTTTCCCCCGTTGGTGAACTACTTCTCGGATATTTCATATAACTTGATTAATTATCTCTATCAATCATGAACACTCTATCTACCATAATTCACTCTCAAGTAATTATGATAATTTACTAGACGCACTCTCTCAAGTTACGCTTGCTAGATTGCATTACAGTTCACTATAGATTGCACCCGAAGTATCGTTATTTCTAATCCAACTTCTAAACCCTCGGTTATGACTTTCGTCTATACTCCGAGAGTGGTGTTGTTCAAACAATTACCTAAATATGCACTCTCTCTCAAGTAGATACATACTAAATAGGCACAACTAATTGATGGCCATTCAATTAACTACAACAAGAACGTGGTTGAACAAATAGAGATGAACAATCAACCAAACTATATTAATATCACCATAAGTTTATCCCCCAACGGGTTCCACCAAACCCTAGATTAAGAAAATTAACTATTCATATTCATAAGAATCAATTCTAAACTAACTTGCATAATTGAATTACAGAGTAATGAAATAAGATCTATAAGAATCAATGTTTGCTTCACTGAGTAGTAGTCCACAGGTTTCTTTTCACTTCAATGGCTTCCTTCCTTTCAAGTTGTGTTTTTGGGTCTATTTATATGTTTAGGACAAACCCTAAACATGTAGGAGACTTCTATTCAAACCGCGAAACACTTAAAATCTTCAAAAACTCGAATTGGACCAGACCAGGGACCTGTCTTTATGGCCCAAACGCCTGGATAAAGCCAGGCCAAGCCTGGCGTTATGGCTCTAATGCCTGGATAAAGCCAGGTTAGGCCTGGCCTTAAGGCTCAAATGCCTGGATAAAGCCAGGCCAGGCCTGGCCTTAAGTCTCAAACGCCCGGCTATAGCCCGGTGCACTCCTCTTCTCCTCTTGAGCATATTTTTGACGTTTTTGCATCCATTTAGCTCGGCTTCCATCTTCAATTCACCTACACATGAAATAGACTCCATTATGCACATAATTATCATTAACGCACATAAAATGTAAGGTGTATAACGTGTTAAGCCATGAATTCTAGCCATGCATCAGTAGGCGACTTGAGATTGAAGATTGATTCTTGTAGCTTGAGCGTGAACTGAGACTTGTATTGGGTCTTGAATGTTTGCTTCTTAATTAGAAGTTGAGAAGATGGAATTTGAGATGGTGGTCGACGCGTACATTACATCAAAGCTCGACCCCAACAGTCTTTGTGCTCGAACAACCTTATTTTTTTAATCATAGTTTGTAACTTCATTCTTGGACATCAAACATGTGTTCTGCGGGGAAACCTGCAAGACATCACAGACAAAAAAATGAATAAAATTTTCTGCCTCAATTTGCACTAGAAAATTTTTGTGAGTTATTAGCAAACATTTTGAACCAAGTTTTTTATTTGATAACTGAGAGCAAAGAAAGCATTAGGGAGTGGTATACTTGCGACTAGGGAATGGTGTACCCTATGTAAAAAAACACAACTTGCGATTGTGTACCTTATGTTGAAAATGCAAACAGGGAGTGGTGTACCCTTTAAAATGCGACTAAAAGATGATGTAGCTTATGTCAAAAAGAAAACACAACTAGGGATTAGTGTACCCTATATTGAGAAATGGAGCTAGGGGATAGTGTACCCTTTTTGTATCTTTTTTTTAAAATGCGACTAGAAAATTATGTACCCTATGACAAAAGAAAACTCAACTAAGGATTGGTGTAACCTATATTGAGAAATGCACTCAAGGAGTGGTTTACCCTGCATTTAAGTTCAATCAACTAGGGAGTGGTGTACCTTATTTTTGAAATACAGCTAGAGATTGGTGTACCCTATACTGTAAAGGAGACTGGGGATTGGTGTAACCTATATTAATAATGATATCATGGGGTAGTGTACCCTACATTTAAGATCAATCAACTAGGGATTTGTGTATCATATATTGGAAAATACGGTTAGGGATTGGTGTACCCTATATTGGTAAGGATACTAGAGTGGTGTACCCCACATTAATAATGATATCACGGAGTAGTGTACCCTGTATTTAAGATCAATCAATTAGGGAATGGTGTGTCATATGTTGGAAACACAACTATGGATAGGTGTACCCTATACTGATAAGGAGACTAGGAGATGGTGTACCCTATATTAACAATGATATCAGGGAGTGGTGTACCTTTCATTTAAGATCAATCAACTAGGGAGTAGTGTACCCTGCATCAGAAAAACACAGCTAGGAGATTGATGTACCCTATACATGTAAAGAGACTAGGGAGTGGTGTACCCTATGTCTAAAATCATCAACTAGGGAGTACTGTAGCGTATGTTAAAAAATACAGCTAGATATTGGTGTACCTATACTGAAATGCGACTAGATTTTCTGTTTAGAAAATATTTTTAAATAAATTACCCCAATGCTTATTTTCTGAGGGAATGAATAATTGAATTTTTTTTTCTTTTTTAAACGCATACTTCTTCATTTATAACTATCCTATGAGAAAAAATTCATCAGACTAGGGATTTTTATCTTGGGAGAAAGATTCTTCAGATGTAACACCATGGTCGGTTGTTTTGAAAAATTAAGTCGCGTTTGGCGGTGTAAGGTTTTGATCAGCTTTGTATTATGTGTATTGACTTGCGTGCGTGGTCAATTTTAGTTACCGGATGATTCAGAGTCAAATTGGAAGAATGATTCTAGTTTTGGAAGCTTAAGCTATAAGAGTTGACCGGAATTTGACTTTTGTGTAAACGGCTCTAGAATGGATTTTGGATGATTTCAACAGCTTTGTATGGTGATTTTGGACTTAGGTGTGCGTCTGGATTTGGACTTGGAGGCACGTAGGGCAATTTGAAGCATTTCGACGAAAGTTAGAAAAGTTAAAGTTTGGAAGGTGGAGAGGTTTGACCGAGAGTTGACTTGGGTGATATCAGGGTAGGAATGCAATTTCCAGAGTTGGAACAGCTCTATTATGTCATTTAGGACTTGCCTGCAAATTTTGACGTCATTCCGGGTTGATTTGATAGGTTTCGGCGCGAGTTTTAGAAGTTGAAAGATTTGAAAGTTTATAAGTTCGATAGATGGTGCGATTCGTTGTTTCGAAGTTGTTTGATGTGATTTGAGTATGGGTGGGAATTCGGTACTTTGATTTATCAATTGTGTATACCAAATACCGTACCAAAATATTTCGGTACGGTTCGGTATTTCTTATTTTGGTTCGATACGGTTTCGGTTTAAACCAAATCTTCACTATCTCCCCCACTAAATTAACTAATGTAATCCATGTTGATCATTGTGCTAACACATGACTATGTTCTTTTTAACACAAGATTACTTCATTAGGAGTCTATCAAAAACATTACTACTGGATCTTATTTACCAAAGCCAAGTAGATTACAGTGGGACTACAGTTTATATTTCAGAAGTTGTCGTGGCTTTTTTAAATAAATTTTCATGCTATGTTATGAGGCTTCTGCCTATTCAAATCTGTAGCTCTTCGGGTTGAAAAGATACGTTTCAACTTTTGAAACCAATACAACTAGTATTATTTACTAGCATTTGACTAAAAATGGAGGCAATGCAAGGGAAGCATCTTATAATACCATTTGCTAATATAAGAGAAAAAGTTGCACTAAGTATTACAACTTACACGTAGAAAGCAACAGCTCATTTGATGCCTCGAGTATAAAGATATAATTTATCCTAAAGAAAAAAGAAAGATAGTTGAACAATCCATTCAAGCTCAATGCCAAAGATAGTTGACTGTCTGTACACTTTTCATATCTGTTTCAAGATTTTTGGAAGTTCTTAATCTGCTTGGTGGAACCTTGCTAAAGCCTAAAGGTAAGGAATTAGGGGTTTTGGACTTTTGGGGTGTGGGTTTAAGGTTATTGGGCTAAAAAATAAAAATAAATTTGGGTTTGGACTAAAATATTTCAGTATTTCAGTATACCGAAATACCAAAATATCAAAAACCCAATACCATATACCGAGCCGAATTAGCGAAATACCGAAATTTCTATATCGAAATAAACTGAAATACAGAAAAAATTGAAACTGAAATACCAAATTAATTCAATTCGGTTCGGAATCTGATTTTTCGGATTTTATGCCCACCCCTAGATTTGAGACCTCGAGCGGGTCCGTGTTAGGGTATGGAACTTGTTGGTATGCTTGGATGGAGTTCCGAGGGACCCAGCTGCATTTTGGACGAGTTTTTGATGGATTTCATAGTTGTGAACGGGTCTGGTTCTGGTGCCTCACACCTGCGACATCCTGGGGCACAGGTCCAACTCCGCTTCTACATGTGTCTGGTAGCTTCTGCGATCATAGAGGCCTGAGCACTGGCTCGCTTCTGTGGAGGCTGGTACGAAGGTGTGAAGGCCTCTTTTGCGGTTCTGTGATCACTTCTGCAAAGGAGTTCGCTTTTGTGCTCCTGTTGGCGCTTCCGTGGCATCGCTGGTGCGGCTATATTGTCTGCAGGTGCAAACCTAAGCCTGGTAAGTTGAGTTCGCAGATGCAAATGTCTGCCCACAAATGTGATAGCGCAGATGCGCTTCTTTGGGCGCAAATGCGGAGTCCTGAGTAGAGAGTTTATATTTGAGGGTTTTACCATTTTCTCCATATTTTGAGTTTTGACCTCGATTTTGGGAGATTCTTCGTGGGTTTTTCAAGCAAATCGGGGTTAAGTGTTCTTCACCTAGAATTTAATATATTCCATAATTTTATATTTATTTTTATCATTAAATTAATATTTTGGGTCGAGGAAAATGGGGATTTTTGAAGAAAACTCTCAAAATAAAAAATCATGATTTGAGGGAGAAATTGATATCGGAGTTTGATAATTTTAGTAAGGTTGAACTCGTATCTGAATGCGTGGTCGGGTATTGTGAAATTTGTCGGGTTCCAAGGTACGGCCAGGGGGTCGATTTTTAGATTTTGATAAAGATTGAGGCTTTACGATCCGAAATAGTTTCTTATGAGTTTTATTTATACTTTGAAGCTACTTTAGCTAGATTTGAGCCGTCTGGAGGTTATTTCACCCAAAAAAATCATTTTTAAGTATCGGTCTGTCTGCTTTGAGGTAAGTATCTTGCCTAACCTTGTGTGGGGAAACTACCCCTTAGGATTTGAGTCTTCTATGCTAATTGTATCTTTTGAAGTTCGTGTACGCGAGGTGACGAGTACGTGCTCGGACTTATTTTTGGGAAGTTGGCCTTTTAGGGTTCTTAGTTTCTCGTATTCACTAAGTATGAAGTTGTTTTGTTATGATTAAGTGTAATTACCCGACCGGTTATTTGAGTTCTAATGCGTCGTTCAGCAGTTTGAGACCCTGAGTTGCTTCACTTCAGGTATTATGACTTGAATGGTGGTCGAAATTAAATTTCGGGAAGTCCCGAGTTGATTTAGAAAGAAAATTCTCATTTCAGGAGCTTTAAGTTGGAAGAATTGACTAAAGTGTTCTTTTTGAGCAAACGATCTCGAAATCAGGATTTGAAGGTTCCAACAAATTTGTATAATAATTTTGGACTTGGGCGTATGTCCAGATCAGGTTTTGGATTACTCGGGAGCGTTTCGACGCCTATTAAGGAAGTTGACATTTTGGAAGAATTTCATAAATTTGGGTTGAGGTGTATTTCAATGTTATCGATGTCCGTTTGGGATTCCGAGTCTGGAATAGCTCTATATGGTGATTTTGGTATTGGGAGCGTGTTCGAAAGTGGAATTTGAGGTCCGTAGGTCATTTCGGGGTCATTTGGCGAAAGTTATAAAATAGAAGATTTTTTGAAAGTTTGACCGAGAGTTTGACTTTTTGATATCGGGTTCGGATTCAAATTACGGAAGTTGGAGTAGGTCCATAATGTCGAAAGTGACTTTTGTGCAAAATTTGAGGTCAATTGGACGTGATTTGATAGGTTTCGGCATCAAATATAGAAGTTTCAAGTTCTAAAGTTCATTAAGCTTGAATTGGGGTGTGATTCATCATTTCGACGTTGTTTGATGTGATTTGAGGCATCGAGCGAGTTCGTATCATATTTTGGGATATGTTAGTATAATTGGTTAAGGTTCCGAGGGCCTCGGGTGGATTTCGAAAGGTTACCGGAATGGATTTCGGACAAAGAAAGCTGTTGAAACTCTGTTGCAGAAGCTGTTCACCACAGAATTTTTGATGCGTGGAGTCAATTTTGAAAGCTCATATCTTGCAATCTATAATGAATCTGAAACTTTGAAAAACATGAAAGTTATAGCACTTGAATTCTAGTTTCCATAAAGATAAACCATTTATCATTTGGATATTTTTACAGAAAGTTATGATTGATTTAATGAAGCCTGGTAAAACTGTTTTTGCAATTTCCCAGAAATTTCTGATGCGAGGAGCCTACTTTGGAAGCTTATATATCGAAATCTATAAGGAATATAAAAGATTTAAAAACATGAAAGTTGTAATAATTTGATTCTAGTTTCTCTAAAGTTAAACCATTTATCATTTAGACGTTCGTACAGAAAGTTATGATCGATTGAATAAGGGTTGGTAAAGCTGTTTCTAGTGGACTTTTAGTGACGAAAATGGACTTTTAGTGACGGATGGCAGAAACTTAAGGACCAAAAATGCTCATTTCCTTCATTTTCGTTTTGGATTTTTGGAGCACGGTTCTTGGGCGATTTTCACGGGAAAACATTGGGGGTAAGTGTTCCTTATCCTATATTGATTATATTTCATGATTCCATACTCATTTACATCATGAATCCATGAATTTATTGAAGAAAAATCTGAGTTTTAGCAAATCTTCCAAAAGCAAAAATTTAAGATTTGAAAGCCAATCCGATGTCGGAATTCGATAATTTTTGCATGGTTGAACTCGTATCGGAATGAGTTGTCGGATTTTGTGAGTTCGTCGGATTCCAAGACGCGGGCCCCACAGGCGATTTTTGAGTTAAATTTTGGATTTTAATCTGGAAAATTAGTAAATTCATATGAAATTTTCCTACTATTTGTATTGAGTATTTAGAATTGTTTATGACTAGAATTTAGGCTTTCAGACACGAATTCGCGAAGCAAAGGTTTATTGGGATCTTGAATTTGGTTGTGAAGCAAGGTAAGTCTCCTTTCTAACCTTGTAAGAGGGAATTATCCCCATAGGTAAAATAATTAAATACGTGTTGCTATTTGTGGGGGCTACGTACGCACGAGGTGACGGGAGCCCGTGCGTAGCTACTATTATGCTTATGTTCGGGCAGTCTAGGACCCAAAAGCATGTTTTATTTGCCATACTTGTAACTTTATTGATGAATTTGGAAGCGATTAAACCTTATCGAACTTGGTAAATAAATTTATGGAAAAGATTTAAATACTATCTTCGCGTCCATTAAAAGAGAATTTTATCACCTTCTTGGGTGATTGTTTTCCTGATAAAATGTGAATTTATTGTATGAATGTGTGTATCTATGAGTACCTGAGTCGCATGTATGATTCGCGAGCAGGGTAACTCTATTATTTATATATGACCGTGTCGCATGATAGATTCGCGAGCGGGGTAATAGATGCATCTATGGTTCGAGCCGTTTGACCCTTCGGCAGTGCACAGTTTACATTTATCATTGGTTCGAGCCGTTCGACCCTTGAAATTTCTTGCGCATGATATTTGCTGGGTATTTTCTGAGATTTTTTTTACTATTTACTGGCCTTGAATTATATGTTGTCAACTAAAATGACGAAGATTTAAAGTTTGTAAATGTGGAAGAAGTTGTTATTTCCTATCACTGTTTGTTAATTATCTATGATATCCATGCTTAGTGTCACCCTTGATTTTATTAAAATTGACCTCTAGCAATTGTCAAATTCGACCTCTCGTCACTACCTTTTCGAGGTTAGGCGGGATACTTACTGGGTACACGTTGTTTTCGTACTCATACTACACTGTTGTGTATTTTTGTTGCACATGTATATCTAGTGGCCTCGCTTGACGCAGTGGCATGACTAATATGGGGATTTAACTGAGCTACTCCTATCGAGATGACCCCCAGCCAGCAGAGTCACCTTCAGAGTATTGTGTTGTACTTTCTTTACTGTCCCATTTGTATTTCGGACGGTTGTTGTATTTTATTTTACTTCCTAGTAAATTTCCATGCACTTGTGACACCGGATTCTGGGATGACTTTGGGATTTAATTATTATATGAATTTAGTAAGACACTGTTATTTGCTCAGTAAAGTTCATTAATTATTATTTAATATAGTGAATAAATGGTTTCAAATTATTAAAAATAGAGATTCAATCAACTTTTAGTGTTGGCTTGCCTGACAGAGGTGTCCGACGCCATCACGATTTTTCCTAGGATTTTGGGTCGTGACATTAAGTCTCTTAATTACTAGTTTCACATTTACCTGCTTTAATTGGAAATAATTGCTTCATGATTTACTCTTATTGCGCAATTTGACTCTTATATGATTTAACTGAAGATTTTTACCTCTTCTATTGTCATGCTATCTTTCCTAACTGCTTATCTTTATTTGAAATTATTATTATCTCTCATGTAATTATTTAGCTTTAATTGAGGTTATGATTATTTTTTCACTGCTTATCCTTAATTGAATTTGTTGTATCTCTTTCGTAATTGCCCAACCTTAAAAGAAGTTTAGATATCTTATATCTAAGTTGACTTGCCCTTGTTTGGAATTATTTGACTCGTGTTAGCTCCCTTGTTGTTGAACTGTATATTGTGGGATCGTTGTTACATATTATTTTCTCCCTTTTTGAGATATTCTCATTACGCCTAGTATTCTCTATTGTGGTCATTCCTTGTGAACTAGTTCTATCGTTTCTTTGTGATCGAAATTTCTTGAGTTGATTTACTTGTCGTACTCATGTATTATCATCATTGTTGTTGTTGTACTTGTTGTTGCGATGCACGAGGTTTCTGTTGTGCGATTGTTATTGTGATGCACAAAGTTTCTGCCGTGTGGTTGTTGATGTGATGCACGAGGTTTTCTGCCATGTGGGTGTTATTGGGTTGCATGAGGTTTTTGACATGCTATTGTTACTATTGATATTTTGCACATGCAGCGTGACAAGGAGAGCTATATATATGTGGGTTGCGAATGTGGAGAAACAAGGTGAAAACATTATTATGCACATGTGGCGAGACAAGGCGGGCATTTACTTTATTAATTGCGCAAGCTAGACAAGGTGGGCTATGTTAGGGATTGATTTGTGTTGACTTTTGATGGCCTGGAGGAATTTTTGTTGTTGATATTTGTGTAGTGGCGCACTTACCTGTGTGAGTTTTATCTTGTGGAAAATTATGGGAAGACTTTTTACATGTTGTCCATTTTCTCTATATTTACTAGCTGGCAAACACTATGTCAGAACACTTGCACAAGCATATACGTAGTTAATCACTCTTATCAGTTAAGAGGATTTATATTAATATTGTTGAGTATTGAGGCACACCCTTGTTTACTTGCCTTCTATGCGAGAATGGCTTTATTGGCACGTGAGTCGTCAGTGCGGTTATAAGTTTATAATGAGGGCACAGGATGCCAAGTGTTTAGGATTCCGGAATTTGGACCCGTGAGAAATGTGGATATTCTAAGGTTCGGTACCTAGTGAGATTTTTGGCTAAAATCTGGTGTGAAAGCGGTCGTTTACTTGCCTTTCCTTTATCTATAATCGCGGAATTTAAACTTTGTTCCGTTCATGTTATTGTATCATTATTTTTTATTCCGTTGTTAATTGTTGCTTTTTCTTTCTTACTGCAATTACCGAATTATTTTTATATATATATATATATATCGTACTCTGTTGTTTCTACACTTATACTTCTTTAGGTTATTTAGTCCAGTAAGTGTCTTTATTGTTCCACGTCACTACTCCACGAGGGTTAGTCTTGATACTTGTTGGGTACCGCTATGGTGTACTCGTACTACACTTCTGCATATTTTTGTGCAGATCTGGGTATTGTGGAGTTAGTCGATTGTTAGCTAGCTGTACAGATCTTGCAGTGGAGACTCAAGGTAAACATGTTGTTGCGTTCGCAGGCTTCGGAGTCACCTTCTGATTTTGTATTTACAGTGTTTACTCTTATTTCGAAACAGTTGTATTTAGATGTTTTCTACCAAACTCTGTAGATATTGTGACTTGTACTACCGGTTTTGGGATTGTAACTTTTATGGAGATTTCTATTTCAAAATTGTTAGATGTTATTTAAATATTGTTGTTATTTCAATTAATGTTAGCCTTATCCAGTCCCTAAGAATAGGTGTCATCACGACGCCCAACGAAGGGAAAATTTGGTTATGACATCAGACTGAGACATTTATCCTAGGAGAAAGTTCATCAGACTAGGTCTTCTTATCTTAGGGGAAAGATTCATCTGTCTAAGATTTCTTATCCTAGGAGAAAATTCATCAGACTAGGGCTTTTTATCTTGGTAGAAAGATTCATCAGACTAAGAATTCTTATCCTAGGAGAAAATTCATCAGACTAGATTTTCTTATCTTAGAAGAAAGACTCATCAAACTAAGATTTCTTATACTAGGAGAAAATTCATCAGACTAGGTTTTCTTATCTTAGGAGAAAGACTCATCATACTAAGATTTCTTATAAGGAGGAAAATCCATTATATTAGAATGTATTACCCTAGGAGGAAAATATGAAGAGTAATTACATGATTTTATGCATACTAACAAGAAAAATTGGGAAAATTACTTGTAATGACCTGACCGGTCGTTTTGAGATCTAATATGTCGTTTGGTGGTTTCAGGTCATGGGCAGCTTCATTTTAGGTATTATGACTTGTAGGCGTGGTCGGGATTGAATTTCGGGAAGTTCGGAATCAATTTGGAAAGAAAATTCTCATTTCGGAAGCCTTAAGTTGGAAGGATCGGCTAAGATTGAATTTTTGAGGAAACAACCTCGCAATCAGGATTTGAAGGTTCCAGCTGGTTCGTATGATGATTTTTGATTTGGGCGTATGTTCGGATCGAGTTTTGGATGACCCGGGAGCGTTTCGACGCATATTGTGGAAGTTAGCATTTTAGAAGAATTTCATAAGTTTGGGTTGAAGTGCATTTCGGTGATATTGATGTCCGTTTGGGATTCTGAGTCTGGGAACAACTATGTATGATGATTTTGGTGTTGGGAGTGTGATCAAAAGTAAATTCGGAGGTCCGTAGGTCATTTTGGAGTCATTTGGCTAAAGTTAGAAATTTGAAGGTTTTAAGAAGTCTGACTGGAAGTGAAAATTTTAATATTGGGGTCGGATTCCAATTTCGGAAGTGGTGGTAGGTCCGTAAAGTTGAATGTGACATGTGTGCAAAATTTGGGGTTAATCGGACGTGATTTGATAGGTTTCGGCATCGAATAAAGAAGTTCGAAGTTCTAAAGTTCAACTTTGAATTGGGATACGGTTCGTGATTTCGACATCGTTTGATGTGATTTGAGGCCTCGAACGGGTCTGAATTATGTTTTGGAAGTGGTTGGTGTGATTGGACGGGGTCCCGGGGGCCCCGGGTGGTTAACGGATCAAATTTGGAATTTGAGGAAGGGCTTAAGCACCTGGTGTCTGGTGCGATCGCACCTGCGCAATAAGGGCCGCAGGTGCGAGAGTCGAGGGTGCGGCATATGGCTCGCAGATGCGAGATTTGGCTGGAGCTAGGGAAGCCGCAAGTGCGGGTACTTGGGCGCACCTACGTGCGCGCAGGTGCGAGGCTGGAGACCACAGGCGCGAAGATCGTTGGGCACTGAGTGTTTAAAGCGGGGGTTTGAGCATTTTTGCTCATTTCTTCATTCTTGGGTGATTTTTGAAGCTTCTCGAGAGGGATATTCACCTAGAAACTTGGAGGTAAGTCAATCCCACCTATTGCAAGTTAATTAGTTGGATTATATCTATATTTTAACATTAAAAATCATGGGAATTAGTGAAAAATTAGGGTTTTGAAGAAAAACCTAGAAATTTGTATTTTTGAATTGTTACCACGAATTTGGGCATGAAATTGAGAGAAAATTTTATTTTTGAGTTTGTGAGGTTATGGGTAATCTTTATCTTTAAAAAAAATTTGAAATCCAGGCGCGTGGGCCGGAGGGTGATTTAATCGACTTTCCGAGCGGAGTTGGTAATTTATATAAATGGAATCGTTATAAGTATTACAGTATATTTCATTGCTTTGCCCGTTATTTGGATAGTTTTGGGGCGTTGTGCATCAATTTGAGTCATCAGAAGGGCTTGGAAGCCGATTATGAATCTTCGGAGCGAGGTAAGTCTCCTTTCTAACCTTGCAAGAGGGAATTGTCTCCATATGTGAATTAATTAAATATGTGCTACTGTGTGTGGGGGATACGTACGTACGAGGTGACGAGAGTCCGTGCATAGCTACTATTATGCTTATGTATGGGTAGTCTAGGACCCAAAGGCATGTTTTATGGGTAGTCTAGGACCCAAAGGCTACTACTATTATACGAGGTGGACTGTTTGAATGTGTATGATAATGTGTGACTGCTTCGCAAGTTATATTCCGCGAGCGGGGTGATTTCTTCCACTACTCTCATGGGAGTGGGCCGTACGCCACGACAATTTAATAGATGCATCTATGGTTCCCGTCGTTCGACCCTTTGGCAGTGCACAATTTACATTTATATTTGTTCGGGCCATTCGACCCTTGGCATTTCCTGCGCATGATATTTGCTGGATACCATTTGTGATCTAAACTGTTTAATTGCCTTAAGATATGAGTTTTTAGCCGAGATGACGGACAATGGGATTTCTAACTTATGGAAGAAGTTGTCTTTTCCTGGTGTTATATTTTATTTGATAATAACATCCATGTTTGACATCACACTTGATTATATTAATTTGACCTCTAGTAAGTGTGAAAGTCGATCTCTCGTCACTACCTCTTCGAGGTTAGGCGGGATACTTACTAGGTACACGTTGTTTTCGTACTCATGCTACACTTGATGTGCATTTTGTTACATGGGTACATGTATATATAGTGTCCCCGCTTGGCGCCGTGCATGGTTGATATGGGTATTTAGGTGAGTTGCACCTCTCGAGACGATCCGCAGCCAGCAAAGTCTCCTTCATAGTATTGAGTTGTACTTTCTTTACTGTCCCATTTGTATTCCGGACAGTTATTGTATTTCATTTGATTTTTATTAGAAATCTCTCATGCACTTGTGACACCGGGTTCTGGGATGACTTTGGGATGTATTTGTTAAATGAATTGTTAAAACATTGTTATTTACTCAGTAAATTTTATTGATTATTATATAATGAAATGAAAAGTAACGATTTCAAAATACTAAAATAGGAATTTAGTTTAGCTATTTAGTGTTGGCTTGCCTGACAGTGGTGTCCGGCGCCATCACGACCCTAATGGATTTTGGGACGTGACAACGTGGTATCAGAGTACTAGGTTCCCTTAGGTCTCACGAGTCATGAGCAAGTCTAGTAGAGTCTTGCGGATCGGTACGGAGACGTCTGTACCTATCTTCGAGAGGCTACAGGACTGTTAGGAGCACTTCCCTTCTTGATTCCTCATAGTGCAATTTGATTTCCTTGAGGCTTATGCCTATGTTTCTTCTTACTCAATCTTACACGTCGCGAAGCACTTGCTATAAATCGAGAATTTGAGGAATTGTAATGGTACTACATATATGGTGTGTGATGTTTTCCATGCGTAGTTGGTTGGGGCTATTGTCGTTTCTCTGCTGGAAGATATTATGTTGTTTCAGCTCAGTAGTTGTGTTTCTGAGAGATTTAAGGCTTTGATCAGGTTGTTATGATCTTATGATTGGTTGTTGCACGGTATTGATATGATGGTAGGATGCTTGCCCATATGTCGGGGAAATTAATGACTTGAAAGGAGGCCTTCTCAGAGCGTGATTCCGAGATTTTAGTATTTCATTTCCGGTAGAGGAAAAGCAAACAGACTATAGATGATCAGGTTCGGGTTGATGGAGTAATGAGACTTGGTGTTTTCAAGTGTGATGGAATTTTCGTCTACGACATGGTGTCGTCGTCCTCGATTGATTGTGTTAAGTTTGCATGTGTTATGATCTTTCACAATTCGCCTTTGGGCAGGATATAGTGAGATAGTATTGAAGAAGCGGCTATCAGAGATCGCGGTGTGCGGTGGTTCAGGATTGAATAGGTATTTCTAATGTTGATGGCTCGAGAAGGGGGATCTTCGGAAAGGGTTGAGGTTGGTAGTGATCTATAGATTCAAGTGCTGCAGACATGGATATTGATGTAAGGCTGCAGCTGGGCAGAAAGAGATGAGGAAGGACATGTGAGAAGTTGTCAGGTGGCGGATAAATTTCTAGAATGCCAGGTGTAAGAAGTGGAAGTCGAGCAGTTTCTTAGAGGAGGAGTTTGACCAAAGTGGGAGAGTGACAACGTAGCATATGAGTTATGTGGTAAGATAGATGCACATCTTGAGGAGAAGTTTGGAGTGATATGAGAATTTTAGTGGACAGTTATTGGGTCCACGGGCTTAAATTGAAATATTGGATATTGCGACGGGAGATGGGATGCAACAAAAAGGGAGTTGTTTGACATGAAGAAGGATGCGACGTAATTTTGAATTGGAAGGTATTGTCGCACATTCAGTTGGTGTCCATGAAGAGTGGACGGACTAGTATAGTTGGTGAATGAGCACGGGTTCAGGATGGGCTAATGATGTCGTAGTGATTGTACCCCGTGCAGCAACATTGGAAGATGTCTGCATATGATTTCCACAGGTGGGTTATCTCCTGTGAACAGGCTAGAGGTCGCGTGGTGTTGATGAAGCTTCTACGAAGGGTTCACCGGCTATCCGGTAGAAGGCCGAGTATGCAAATGATGCTAGAGATTCAGAGTGTTCATGAGATGCTAACAGAAGGATTTCGAGGAGTTTGACGAGTTGGTTGTGCGAGATCATGTCATCAATGAAGAAAGAATCTTGGTGGGTTCCAGGGTTGTGTAATAATAGCTTCAAGCTAAGTGGGAGAGTCCCACCGCTTACGATTGGGTTGCGTGGTTATCTACTTGTGAGGTTCCAGGTAATCGGTGTATTAGTGAGTTGATTCATCTAAGAGAAAAGAATACAAGTGGTAATTTGAGAAAAAGTATTTGATAAAGGTGTGTTATAGTTGGCCTTATTGACTCATGTTCGGGTTTTGGGGAGATTCAGGGTCTAGGCCTGGTACAGAGGTGATTGGCAAGGGAAGTTAGTCAGTCAGGTGCTTTATCAAGATGGGTGTTCATGTGCTAGAAGAGCCTTGGAGTTTATTGTATTCGGGGCCAAGCCAGAGTGGGTGACTCTCATCAACGGTCCTAGTAAATTCAAAGGTTAGAATGCGGTGTTTTAAGATTTCAATTGGTATGACTAAGAATCGAGCTTGTGCAGCGGTTATTGATATGAGGCTCAGAATGTTCTATGATATTTTGACTTGCAGACTTCAGATTCGTAGAGGAATTTTCGAAATGGGTGTATCAGTGAGGATGTGATTGCGCACAAGGAGGGTATGAGATGGTTCATGGGATTTGAGACAGCATGGTCTCGTGATGCAAGGCCACTCAGGGTGAGTGCGAATGGAGTTGTTAGTGTGTTTACTGGAGTTGTCATTATTTCTAAGTCAAGTCAAGGATAAATTAGAAGAAGATAGATTGGTTACACATGGCTGAAATGGCATATTTATGGCAGTGATCAGTTCCTTCAGCGTGATTAAGCTATGCATGTGATTGGTGATGGTGTGTGCGAGTGCTTGTCGGCCGCCGTAATTTATTTTATTTGGAAGTATTCAAGAATTTTGACCTGTTATGCATAGGCGGATTCCGGAAGGGTTATGGTGGTTCACACCACTACTTGAGGACTTGCATATTCTACAGTTATGAGGGTTCGTTCGCGTGTTGTTGTGGATCTCTTGGAATGAGTTAAGTAAAAGGTTTCTATATGATGAAGTGTTTACCCTATTAGTGGTTCAGGAGTTATGACGATATTTATGTGCGATTGCATATTGGCATGTTAGGTGGGGTGAAGGGAATGAAATTTGGTATTAAGGATCAAGGTTGCGGCTCGGTGTGGGCAAGAATGTCACGAGATCAGATGAGCAGGAAAGGGATTTGAATGTTTAGAGTAAGCTGGTAATGTCTTCAGCATCGCCTAATAGCGGTGTTTTGTGAAAGAGGCTTTGCATACTGGTTATGAAATCTTGAATTGCTTTACAACATTAGTGTGGTCGGTAGTGTGGATGTACAAACTTGTTACCTTGTGTGGAAGGTCGTGGGAGCGTGACCACGGGAAGATTGTATGAGTGTGACATGTAGTCACTTAATTGATTGAAGGTTTGAACCAAGTATGAAGGATGTGGTAAGATAGCTTGTTTGAGAGTTTATGCTTGGAGGGCGCTTGGTTCATTTGGTTGTGGATTGTGGGAGTTTGCTCCGGCTATGACGGTTGTTCTTGCACGTTATGAGAAGAAGTGGGTTATTATGGACCCAGGTAAGGCTATTAGCCTAGTTCGATGCGATCAGAATCGTCTTGAGATCTGTGGAGGGATTTAAATATGATTATGGGATCCATATGAGTCAGATGTGTTCATTTCATTATAGCGCTTCTCCTGGAGGGGTATTAGAACATTAGATGTTGTTCCATCTTCGTCCATTTCATGCAATATTATGTTGTGTCGTGTGAGATGTGAAACGTCTTGATAATTTCCTATGTGTTGAGATTCCGCGTAGTGATGATGTTAGATGAGCAGGATAGCTCTTGAGATTCAGAGTATATATATCACACCTCAGTTGCGCTTGATTTTTGTAGCGTATGGCTCTATTAGTCTCCCCATGATGGTATTATGCACTTAGCGTGCTTGTGACCAATATCCGATATTTTGTCAGGATGAGCAATTTAGCTCAGTGTGTATCTCCTTATGTGAATTTTATGTGTGGATCGGGTGGCACGCCTCCACGGGTATGTTATTTGGATCGGGTTGCATGCCGCAACAGTGTGATGTTGAGTACGGTTCTTTATATTCTATTTTATGTGTTTTGCTTCCTATTTTCTGAGGAAAGTTCATAATAGTTGCGTGAGTTGAGTAGTCCCTTCCTAAGTCATTTCTTATGTATGGCGTTTGAGTTGTGGCCTATTGGCGCATTGTGGCATCATGTGAGACTGTTAGTCACGACTGGGGTGACTTGTTTCCTGAGCGGTTCATTCTGGGTGAGACGAGATTTATTGGATCAAGGATCAGTGCGATAAGATTATGTGACGTATATTAAAGAACAAATACCATTATTTGGTTCATAATGAGGTGATGATTCTAGTCAAGAGGAGGGATTCAATGATTTGTTAACTCTGCAGTTGGTTATGAATTTCTTCACATCTCCTCCGTTGTGGTGGTACCGTAAGCATTATAGCAGGACGTATATATGTCATAAGGTGCATTGGGAGCATCATATTCGTAGAATTTTGGCTATTTAGATCAGGGAATGTCATTATGGTTAAATGATGAATTATGCGGTGTATGGTGCTAATTCAGCGGAGGCATGAAATCATATTCTGGTACCTCTTGTGGTGATTAATTTCGGTGTTCATATATTGGAAACAGGCCTGGCAGAGAATTTCGGGTATTAGAACTGGGTTCTGAGCTTATTGTATGGATAAAAGAGGATATCTTCGAATTTGATCGAGCTAATGTACTCAACTGAGTGGTGGTAGCAGAGGTAGGTGCACGAAGTGTTAAACGGTGATTTCAGACAACTCCAGAGCAGCTCTTAGCACATTCGAGGACTAACGTATGTTTAAGTGGGAGAGAATGTAATGACCCGACCGGTCGTTTTGAGATCTAATGCGTCGTTTGGCGGTTTGAGGACACGGGCAGCTTCATTCCAGGTATTATGACTCGTAGGCGTGGTCGAGATTGAATTTCGGGAAGTTTAGAGTCAATTTGAAAAGAAAATTCTCATTTCGGAAGCCTTAAGTTGGAAGGATCGGCTAAGATTGTATTTTTGGGTAAACAACCTCGAAATCAGAATTGGAAGGTTCCAGCAGGTTCGTATGATAATTTCGGACTTGGGCGTATGTTCGGATCGGGTTTTGGATGACCTGGGAGCATTTCGGCGCATATTGTGGAAGTTAGCATTTTAGAAGAATTTCATAAGTCTGGGTTTGAAGTGCATTTCAGTGATATTGATATCCGTTTGGGATTCTGAGTCTGGAAATAGATCTGTATGGTGATTTTGGTATGGGAGCGCGATCAGAATTAAACTCGAATTTTGATTTCGGAAGTGGTGGTAGGTCCGTAATGTTGAATGTGACTTGTCTGCAAAATTTGGGTTTAATCAGACGTGATTTGATATGTTTCGGCATCGAATGAAGAAGTTCGAAGTTCTAAAGTTCAATAAGTTTGAATTGGGGTATGATTCGTGATTTCGACGTTGTTTGATGTGATTTGAGGCCTCGAACGGGTCCGCATTATGTTTTGGAAGTGGTTGGTGTGATTAGACGGAGTCCCGGGGGCTGCAGGTGGATTTTGGGTGGTTAACAGATCGAATTTGGAGTTTGAGGAAGGATTGAAGCACCTGGTGTCTGGTGCGATCGCACCTGCACAATAAGGGCCGCAAGTGCGAGAGTCGCGGGTGCGGCGTATGGCTCGCAGATGCAAGATTTGGCTGGAGCTGGGGAAGTCGCAGGTGCGGGAGCTTGGGCGCACCTGCGTGCGCGCAGGTGCGAGGCTGGAGGCCGCAGGCGCGAAGATCGCTGGGCAGTGAGTGTTTAAAGCGGGGGTTTGAGCATTTTGCTCATTTCTTCATTCTTGGGCGATTTTTGAAGCTTCTTGAGAGGGATATTCACCTAGCAACTTGGAGGTAAGTCAATCTCGCCTATTTAAAGTTAATTACTTGAATTATATCTATATTTGAACATGGAAAATTAGTGAAAACTTAGGGTTTTGAAGAAAAAACTATGAAATTTGTATTTTTGGATTGTTACCACGAATTTGGGCATGAAATTGAGAGAGAATTGTATATTTGAGTTTGTGACGTTATGGTTAATCTTTATCTTTGAAAAAAATTTGAAATCTGGGCGCGTGATTTTATCGACTTTCCGAGCGGACTTGGGAATTTATATAAATTGAATCGTTATAAGTATTAGAGTATATTTTCATTGGTTTGCCCATTATTTGGATAGTTGTGGGGCGTTGTGCATCAATTTGAGTCATCAGAAGGGCTTGGAAGCCGGTTATGAATCTTCGGAGCGAGGTAAGTCTCCTTTATAACCTTGTAAGAGGGAATTTTCCCCATAGGTGAAATAATTAAATATGTGCTACTGTGTGGGGGCTACGTACGTACGAGGTGACGAGAGTCCGTGCGTAGCTCCTATTATGCTTATGTCCGGGTAGTCTAGGACCCAAAAGCATGTTTTATTTGCCATACTTGTAACTTTACTGATGAATTTAAAGATGTTTAAACCTTAACGATTGCGGAAAGCAAATTTCTAGAAAAGATTTAAATACTATATTCGTGACCATTAAAACAGAAATTGTCATTTTCTTGGGTACTTATTTTCACGACTACGTCGGGGTGGACTGTTTGAATGTGTATGATTATGTGTGACCGTTCGCAATTTATATTCTGCGAGCGGGGTGATTTCTTCCACTACTCTCATAGGAGCGGGTCGTACGCCATGACAGGTTAATAGATGCATCGATGGTTCGCGACGTTCTACCCTTTGGTAGTGCACAATTTACATTTATGTTGGTTCGGGCCGTTAGACCCTCGGCATTTCCTGCACATGATATTTGTTGGATACCATCTGTGATTTGAACTGTTTAATTTCCTTAAGATATGAGTTGTTAGCCGAGATGACGGACACTGGGATTTATAACTTATGGAAGAAGTTGTCTTTTCCTGTTGTTATATGTTATTTGATAATAACATCCATGTTCGGCATCACACTTGATTATATTAATTTGACCTCTAGTAAGTGTGAAAGTCGACCTCTCGTCACTACCTCTTTGAGGTTAGGCGTGATACTTACTGAGTACACGTTATTTTCGTACTCATGCTACACTTGCTGTGCATTTTGTTGCACGGGTACATGTATATCTAGTGGCCCAGCTTGGTGTCGTGGCATGGTTGATATGGGGACTTAGGTGAGCTGCACCTCTCGAGACAACCTGCAGCCAGTAGAGTCTCCTTCAGATTATTGAGTTGTACTTTCTTTACTGTCCCATTTGTATTCTGGACGGTTATTGTATTTCATTTGATTTTTCATAGAAATCACCCATGCACTTGTGACACTCACTAAGGTCCAACAATAATAATACAAAACATGATATAATGAAATGCAGTAGACATGTGAGACAGTAAGCAGCAGATACCTATCAAATACAGAAATCCAAGAAACTACTGAAAATAAGCAACAATGTACACTTCCCTTTTTCCCCCAAATATCTGTTAAGTCAATATCAATGGAAACAGTACCAAATAGACAAGCGCACACAAGGTAAGACAACCGGCCGGAGTCGAAGAAATATCTAATCACTGAATAGTCGTAAAGCTTCCCCCGCTCGCGAATCATACCTGCGACTCGGGTGCTGACACATTTATACCAGATTACCATAAAGCTCCCCTTGATTGCGAATCATACCTACGATTCGAGTGCTGACACACTTATACTGAATATCAGAAAGCTTCCCTCGATCGCGAATCATACCTGCTATTCGAGTGCTGACACACTTATACTGAATATCATAAAGCTTCCCTCGATCGCGAATCATACCTGCGACTCGAGTGTTGACTCTCATATATATACATGTACATACTGAAGTTATCAATAAGCTCAGTAGGGGCTATACTTGTAACAAGGATCATTCAACTGGGAATTTCAAATGCAACTTTCCACATCTCCATATCAATTCAAAGTAATAGGCAACTCAAAGAACACCTAAAGATACATATAAGGCACATAGAAACATGCTTGTCAGTCCTAAAACTACCCAACATAGCATGATAGTCGCTACGTAGGGACTCTCGTCACTTTGTACGCACGTAGCCCCCAAAACAATTACCCACAACATATATAACACCTATGGGGACAATTAACTCTTACAAGATTAGAAAGGAGACTCACCTCGTGCCAAATCTACCCCTCGGCCAAGGATGCGCCCGAACTCCGAACTCTACACCCGAGGACTCGCAACTAGCCAAAGGTGGTACAATGATATCAATGCATACTCAAAGTAGGGTAATTATCCTATTTATTCAATAATTCAACATTCTTGAAGAATTCCCAAAATCCAACCACGGGCCCGCACGTTCAATTTCCGAAAATTTTCGAAGGAATCGCTCACCCAAAACCTAAGGATCGTTAATATATGATTTATACTTGAATTTATAGCAATAAATAGGTAATTCACCAATTTCTCAAGAACCCTAAGTTATTACCCAATTCTTGACCTTTCAATGATTTAGTAGTTAATTTAGCTAGAAGATCATGAATTAAACTAGTGTTGAAGTGGAATTAACTCACCTTGACAGTAGCTAGGTCGTGGTGTGCTCTCCCAAGCACACAAAACTCTAATGGTGGAGGAAAATGAATGAATGGGGAGAAATCCCAAGTTTCAAAGAATATATATTGTCTGGCCTACAGGATTCCGCACCTGTGGCTCGGGGACCGCACCTGCGGTCTCGCGCCTGTGAGCTGGGGCTTGCACCTGCGGAACTGGACGGGAAGGGCTGGGTTCGCACCTGCGGAGGGATGGCCGCACCAGCGGTTCTGCTCCTGCGGACTTTTGTCTGCACCTGCGAGAAAGGAGGACCTCACCTGGGGTCGCACCTGCGATGCTTGAGACCGCAGGAGTGGTCCCACACCTGTGACTGGGCAACCGCACCTGCGGTCACACCAGATAAGGTGCACCAGCAGCTATTTTAGCTGGTTTTTAGCCCCGTTGAGTGCTCGGGAGGCCCTTGGGCCCACCCGAGCCCTCGTCCAAATATACCAACAAGTCCCAAATCATAATACGGACTCGCTCGAGCCTTTGAAACACCCAAAAGAATGCTAAAACTCAAAATCACACCTCAAAACCCCAAGAATCAAACTTAGGAACTTTAAGTTTTTTAGACTTCGCTAACAACGCGCCGGACCGACCTATACTACTCGGAATGACACCAAATTTTGTAGGCAAATCATGAATGACATAACGGAACTATTCCAGATCTCAGAATTCCGTTCGGACCTCGATAACACAAAAACACGTCCAAAACCACAATAGGAACTTAAGGAACTTCTTATTTTAATATTGGGCGCCAAAATGCTCCCGGGTCATCAAAAACCCATTCCGAGCATATGCATAGGTCCAAAATCATCACACGAATCTACCGGAACCGAAGAAACTCGATTCCGAGGTCGTTTGCTCAAAATGTTGACCGAAGTCAAACTTGGCCTTAAAGGCCAACCTTAAGGAACCATTTGTTCCTATAACACTCTAAACACCTCCGAATCCCGGACCACCAGTCCTCGCAAGTCATAAATCATAAAAAGACACTATGGAAAGTTTTATTTAGGGTAACAGGGTCCGATAACGCAAAACGTCCGGTCGGGTCGTTTCAATTATGGTGGATCCCAAAAAGAAAGAAGTTGTGTAGAAATGGCCCTGACCTACTTCTCCTATAGAGATTCGAAGCATTTTTGGCTTAGTAGGCGATTACAGGTGTTTTGTGCAGGTTTTCTCCAGAATAGCAGTGCCACTGACCAAGCTAACACTGAAAAATGCAAAGTTTCAGTGGATAGAGAAATATGAGTAGATCTTTCAAAAACTCAAAATATGTTTGACAACTGCATCAATATTAGCCTTACCATCAGGTTTAGAGGATTTACGGTGTTCTGTGATGCCTCGAGGGTGGGATTAGGATGTGTTCTCATGAAAAATGGTCGCGTTATAGCTTATGCTTTGAGAAAATTGAAAAAGCACGAGCAAAACAATCCTACACATGATTTGAAGATGGATGTAGTGTTATTTGCTCTAAAAATTTGGAGGCATTACCTATACGGTGAAACTTGTGATATCTATACTGACCATAAGAGTTTGAAGTATATTTTTTAGCAAAGAGATCTGAATCTTCATCAGTATTGGTGGATGGAACTACTCAAAGACTATGATTGTTCTATTTTGTATCATCCTGGAAAAAGCCAATGTAGCGGTTGATGCATTGAGCAGAAAATCTATGGGGAGTTTGGCATATATAGCTCCTACAAAGAGACTTTTGGCTAATGATATTCAGAGACTAGAAGTACAAGTATCAATGTTTTTGTGGGAAAGTCGGATATCTTGTTGGCTTGTGTTCAATCTAAGTCTTCATTAGTCGAGCGCATTAAGGCCACCTAATATGAGGATGAGTGATTACGCAAATACATGGATGAGGCCTTAGCTAGTGAAAGCAAGGATATGATTGTTGAGAGTGATGGTGTTCTTCGAATGCGTAGCAGGCTATGTATAGTGGACAGAGATTGTCGATGGGTTGAGACAGGCTATTTTTGAAGAAGCCCACAACTCTAGATACACTATACATCCTGGATCTATAAAAATGTACCATGACCTGGAGCAATTTTATTGATGTGAAGGTATGAAGAAATATGTTGCTAATTTTGTTTATAGTTGTTTGACTTGCCAAACAGGTCAAGGCTGAGCATCAGCGACCCGCAGGGCTACTACAACAAATTGAGATTCTAGAGTGGAAGTGGGAAAAAATTGTCATGGATTTTGTGACTGGAATGCCCCATACCCTTACAGGTTATGATTCTATGTGGGTAGTTGTAGATTGACTGACAAAATCAACATACTTTTTGGCAGTGAAGACTACATATAGTGAAGTTATGTATGCACAGATATTTATGAAAAAAATTATCCGACTTCACAAAGTTCCAGCATCCTTCATCTCTGATAGAGGAGCACAATTTACTTCACACTTTTGGAAATCTTTTCAAGAAGCATTGGATACACGAGTAGATCTTAGTACTGTATTTCACCCACAGACAGACGGGCAGTCTGAACGTACTATACAGATCTTGGAGGATATGTTCAGAGCTTGCATTATTGATTTTGGAGGTAGTTGGGATGCTTATCTGCCTTTAGCTTAATTTGCTTACAATAATAGCTTCCAGTCCAGTATTCAAATGGCATCGTACGAAGCATTGTATGGTAGAAGATGTTTTTCTCCTATCGGATGGTTTGAAGCTGGTGAGACTAACTTATTAAGACCCGACTTAGTACAAGAAGCTATTGACAAGGTTCAATTAATCAAGCAGAGATTGCTCACAGCTCAAAGCAGACAAAAGTCTTATGCAGATAAGAGAAGAAGAGATTTAGTTTTCACAATTAGGGACAAAGTGTTCCTACGAGTATCCCCTATAAAATGTGTGATGCGGTTTGGGAAAAGAGGCAGGTTGAGCCCCAGGTTTATAGGACCGTATAAGATAGTAGACCAAGTGGGAGTTGTGGCTTATCGTTTGGCACTTCCTCCTGAGTTGTCTTTAATTCATCGTGTGTTTCATGTCTCAATGCTAAGAAAATGTATGTCAGACTCATCTCAGGTGCTTGAAGCACCTACTATACCGTTTGATGAGAAGTTGTCTTACGAGGAGGAGTCAGCAGCTATTGTTGATAGACAAGTAAGGAAGCTACAATCTAAAGAAATTTAGTTCGTGAAAGTCTTATGGAGAAATCATACAGTTGAAGAAGATACATGGGAAGTGGAAGATGATATGCGAGTCAAGTATCTTCATTTATTTCAGTCTACATGTATGCACCTGAGTTAAATTAGGGGACCGAATTTTTATAAGGCGTATATAATAACCCATAATTATAAATGACATATTGAATATTTAGCATATAATTTAAGTTAAAAAAGGAACAACCTAATAAAATAAAATAAAACAAAACAAAAATCAAAAAAAGGGGAAAGAATGGACACAAAAGATCCGAAGCCCATAAGGATACCTTCTGCCAAATACAAAAGCAAAAAGGATTTGGGGGAAGGGAAAGAAGCTGCGAAAAAGAAGAAAAACTCAGAGAAGGGGAGAAGAAGAAGAAGAAGAAGAAGAAGAAGAAGAAGAAGAAGAAGAAGAAGAAGAAAGAAAGGAATGAAGGAAGGAAGGAAGGAAGGAAGATGAAAGAGGCTAGCAACCTGGTGCTGCAATATTGTTGTTTCTAGCTACTATTATTTTAGATTTTCAGGTATATTATGTTATCCCATTGACACGGGTATATTTAGTTTATCTTGGGTTGAGTTAAATAGTGAGTTGATATTTAATTAAATTGGATACAAGAATACCTATGAGCAAGATCAATTCCTTCATTCTAAGTAATTAAATAATGTCATGTTAGATACTCTATTGGAGAGATTGTGAGTGCTTGCAAAGCACTACGTGAAATAGAACAAAAGTATTGATTTTCCAAGAAACACAAACTTCTTTTTTGCCTACTTATAACGACAGGCAAGGAAAATATAAACTAGCTTCCTATCCCTTTAAGTACTACTTAAGTGAATAACAGATCATCAATATTCATATTCTAGAGGAATTAAATAAGAAAACTAATTAAATGTGACAGGGTTAGACCAGTTACGTTGTCAGTTCCCAAAGTTGAGATATAGATTGGTTTTGTAATAATATAGGTGGTTGAATAAGTTGAACCAAGTGCTTGCAAGTGAGAAGTTCAATATTTGGCACGAGTATTGTGAGTAGTAATCTTACCGCAACTTGTGTGTTCATAACCTGTATGATTTATAAATTATTTTGCAAATTGTAATTGTTACCGAATGTGTTTGGAATTTCATGTGGGACAAGTTCTTTACTTGATATGGTGCTAAATAGTTTACTTGAGATGTTTACAGTTATTTAAAATATTCTCACTGTTACTAGACATGTTTCGTTGTTACTTGAGATTTGATTACCATTACCGAAATTAAATAACATGATTTGATAAGAAAATGCTTTCTTATGAATATGTATTGGTCACAAGGAAAATTATAAATGAGAAGAGACTTTGAAGGATATCGTAGCTAACGGCGGGTTCGTTAGACCTAGTGCACCTTGTATTTATAGATTACCAATTTCGTTATAATTCTCGCTAGTGGGAAGGTAAAACTAGCATACAGTTAATATTTCCCTCAAGTAGGGGCCTACAGTTATATTTGACTCTTTTTACGAAGGGGTTCACATAGTGATACAAATTACATGATCCTTTCTGGGAAACCTTCCAAACATAATATTTTATATAACGACATTTACAGAGATTATTATTAAATTGTTAATTGATTCCTGCTTACATGAAAACAGACAAGAGTTGTTACCGATTTAGAAAAAAAGAATTTATTTAATGATATTTTCTTATTACTATACAAGCACGTTTTCTGACTTGTCCCCACTAAAATGGTCGTGGTAAAGTATTATTACTCACTGAGCTAGTGACTCACTCCCCGCTATTTTTTTCATAGGTTGCAGTTGACGTAGGCGACGATTTCGTTAACTAGAGCGCACAGGTTGATAGTTCTTGGTGAGCCTCGCACTTGTTCGCGTAGGCGGAGATTTTATTTCTTGTTATGGTCTTTTTTTTGAACTCTTAGAGTCGCTCCATAGTCATTCTTTTAGTCTCATGAGTATTCTTTCGTTATTATAGACTTATGATAAGTATTGCGCTCTTATCTGATTTGGAGATAAATTAGTATTTCTGGTTGTTAGTAGGTTGATAATTAATAGTGGAGACTTATTTTGGTTAATTGATAAGTTGTTGATTGGTTGGTTTGATATTAGGATGGTTGGTTGTTGATTTTGAGAATAGGAATTTTTTTTGGACAGTCCAAAAACAAGGGAAACTCTATCCGTTTTTCTGTAAAATACCGTAACACTTACTTGGGTGCACTTGCTCTTAAGCGCCGGTCACGATCCTAAATTGGGTCGTTACACCTCCACGGGTATAACTATTCTAGTTCCACGTGTACTCGAGCTTAATTCCAAAGTACTTTGACTCGTTATTCATCCTCAAAAGTGTCTTGTTCTCAGTTATCCAATTCAAAACTAAATCAGTTTTCTAAGATCTGGCCAAAAACTCTGCATGCATGTCATGTTACTAGAACTAGTGGGAAAAGAACTAAGCACAAAATGACACAAAAGGGCAAATTATATTTTATTGAGTAAAGGATGCAATGGTTTGACAACAAGACAAACAACCTAAAATCTGAGTTACAATCCTGAAACAACCTAGATAATGAAAATAGAAACAGAACAAATAGACAAGACTCACACAGACAAAATAGAGAGATAGAAGGGTTTGACTCAATAAAACAAATAAAATCTGGATCACAACCCTGAAATAACCCAGATAATAGAAAAAACATAAAAAGAAACTACCAAGATTCCTTCCTAGTGAGGAAGGAATCATTTTTCACTTGCTAAGATTGACATTTAGCCACAAATTTGCTCATCAGAATCACTAGGGTCTTCTCCAATTTCAATCTCATTAACGTCAGTCAACAAGTTCTCCACCCCTTTGATCGACTCCTCTTCAGCATTACCCGTCAAATTTAGGACTGATGACATATGATATTTCATAGCAATTGACTTTCCGGAGGTCTCGAGAGAATTTTCACACTCCATGTCGCCACGTATCATCTCCACAAAGTGTGCATCATCATCATTTGCAAGTAAAGGATTCTGCATGATATTCTGGGTGTCACTGTCTTGGATCACAATCAGTTTTTCATGGATCACCCTTTCTATTTCTCTTTTCAAATCCCAACAGCTTTCAACATTGTGCCCCTAGGCATTGGAATGGTATTCATGCCTTTTAAAAGGGTCAAAGCTTCTTGCACTTGGGTCCACATAATTTGGAGGAATAGGTGCAATTATTCCTAATGATTTAATTCCTCAAAAAAGCTTGCATAGGAATCTCCCATTGGTGTAATATTATCTTTCAACCTTTTTTCCCTCTATACTCCTGACTTGGATGTGCGTAATAGGGCACTTGAAAATTTTTTGGAGGCTGATAAAAGTTTGCAGTGTTGCTCGCCTTCGAGGGTATCTTAGTGGCTGGATAACATATTGAAGTGGAGCAACAGAATATTGTGGGTTCTGAGGTGGATAGTAGTGCTCAAAGGAATCATCGGAAACCAGACGAGAATGTTCATACCTTCGAGATGTTCTCCTAGGACCTCTTATCGATCCTGGTATCATCATAGTTTCTTCATCCTTCTCATTCATGTCACTAAAATAACCAGATTCAATCTGGACAGCCTGAGTTGCGGCTCTGAAACTGCTTGACTTATAATTCTTCCTATTTTAAGGCCATTCTCAACCATTTTCCCAATTTTGATTGCTTTCGATAAGCTTTTGCCCACTGCGGACATCATGTTTTGAAGCTAATCTGGCTTTTGATCCTGAAGAAAAATGATCAACTCGTGTTCATCTATGGGTGTCTTAACTCTAGCTGCTTTCTCCCTCTATTTAATGGCATATTCCCTAAAATTTTCAGTTAGTTTCTTCTTCATGTTTGAATGGGAATTGCGGTCTGGGGCGATGTCGATGTTATATTGTAATTGTCTGACAAAGGCATGGTCCATGTCATTCAATACATGGCAACAAGAGGTGTCTTGATCCATAAACCACTCAGAAGCTACCCCCATAAGGCTTTCCCCGAAATAAGTCATCGACAATTCTTACTTTCCTCCCGTGCCTCTTAGCTGATTGTAATACATTTTCAGGTGGATTACGGGGTCGCAGTGTCCATCATACTTTTCAAATTTGGTCTTCTTGAAACCAAGTGGCAAACAAACATCGGGGAACATATATAAATATTTGAACGCAATACTCTTCTGACATGCCAACCCTTACATGTTTTTCATTTGTTGTTCTAAGCTTTTCATTTTTGGGGTCATTTCTTCCTGTGTCATCTTTCCGACATGCTTCTCAATCTTTCCAGGAATATCAACCAGGTACGACTGGTATTCAAGAGAGTGGTACTGTTCTTGCAGGGTAGAAAATTATGACTCATGACTTTTCTTCTGTACCATTGTTGCCTACGGGATAGTGTAGACATGCAACGGTAGTGGTTGTCTGATTGGTTGTTAATGGCACACATTGGGAGCGCACAACAGAAGTCACAGTTGTATGTGTGTAATTAGGATAAGGACTGGCCCCGGGTGGATATACAAAATCAAACGACAAGATTTTAGCGGTAGCCGTCAAGATGAGTGTGACCTTTGGGAAACCAGGCATAGACAATGGCGGCTCTTGGCCATTGGCCGATGCTCGATACGCCTCAACCATTTGCTCTTTTAACATACTACTTTCCTTAATGGCTTCGATGTTCATTGGCATTTTTTTATTTGGATCTTGTGATGCCAGCTTACCACAGACCGACCACGTCAAACTTTCTTCACCATTCAAAACAAAGAACACGTTAGAATAGACTTAGTCGGTCCTTATTACTATCATCATTGTCTTTTTTAAATAGTTCGATCGAACCGGATGTGGGTTACCTATGTATCATGTGGGGACAATAATCAGATCTTTGCATAATTCGAGATATCAAGAATAAGTACATAAGCTAACTCTTTTTTATCTTCTTTTTTCTTTTGTTTTTATATATAAAAATCATACCGTAAAAGCTCATAAAAAGGAAAATATTATGGGTTTTGATTTTAACTTTTCTTTTTTTTTCCTTTTCTGATTTCTAGGAATTTCGAAGTAAACACTTCTAAAGAAGAAAGAATTTTTTTGTTGATTTTTTTTGGGAATTTTTTATTTATTCTTTGGGAATTTTTCAAAAAGAAGACATCTTAAAGAAGAAAGAAAATTTTTCGGATTTAGATTTGTTCTTTGGGGATTTTTAAAAGAAAGACTTCTAAAGAAAAAAGAAAATATTTGTGAATTTTGATATTTTTGCCTTTGAATTTTTGAAAGAACGACTTCTAAAAAAGAAAGAAAAAACTTTGGATTTCTCATTTTTCTTTATAATTTACGAAAGAAAATTTTCGAAGAAAGAACGAAAACATTTTTGGAATTCGAATTTTCATTTTTTTCTTTTATTTTATTTATCTTTTTGAAATTTCTAGCTTTGATGTCTCAAAGACAAATCTAAAGGAAAATATTTTTGAATTTTTTAAAAATTCTGGTCGGACCCGATGAAGGTTGCCAACGTATCTTACATCCGGTGAGAATCAGACCCGCGTAGTTCATCAAGTTTTAAAAACGGAGGGAAAATGACATGTTGAAAATTAGACTTATTTTGTAACAACCTTTTAAAAAAATTCGGTAGAGTTTCGGGATTTTTTTTTCTTTTTATTTTTTCTCTTTTTTTTTCAAATACTGGGATTTTCAAGAACAGGATAAATTTTCTCTCTCGTATGTCATCTCTCCTATTTTTTCTTGATTTTCTTTTTCTATTCTAGAAGCCAGTCAGCATGCAAACCAAATCAAGTAAATGCACATGTAGCACGTAAGATGCATCCAGATAGTCTTTCATTCCTGGGTACATCTGTCGTAGAAGGACCCAACCCCTGTGTTGAGTCTCCAACGGCAAATGCACGTGATGCAAACAAGCATACCTACTAGGGATCCGACATGAGACTTTGTTCTACTAGGTTTAAACTTTAAAGGTATGGAGTTTTAGACCAGACTTACCCAAGCGGACAACTCGAGCCGTGGGGGGAGGGGTGAGAAGGGGGAGGGCAGCGTACCGAAAATACAGAAGCTTCACTGGCATTGTAACAGGTCCGATCCTCGTTCTAAAATTAGGGGCGTGACACTCTAATAGAAAAGAAGTCATGCCAGCGTGTGCTTCCCAAAAGATTTAGAAGACTCGGAGAAGAAGGGTTGCGTAATAATTTTATAGACATTTCACGCAATATTAAAGCGGTAAAAAGTGGCATATAACACATTATACTCAAACAAGTAATATCAGTCAATTACAAGCAGCCAAGTTTGATAGTTATCCTAAGCTCGAATTCTGAACCCTAAACCAAAAGTTTCGGGATCGTGTCCCCAGCAGAGTCGCCAGAGCTGTTACACCTTCTTTTTTCGGAAAAAAGTTTTTCCCATTAAAGCGACATTATTGAAAAGTGATTATTTGTTTTAATTTTAAGAGTCAACACTTAGAATAATTAATAAGGTGTTCCATGTCACCATTTATTTGAAATCTCAAATCAAGGAAATTTTGACTTTGTTAAAGTTTGCAAAACCAGAAGACCGGGTAAGTAATTATGTTAAGTCATAAGAAGGTGTTAGACACTCCTAGATTTTGTGGTTTTAGCACAGTCCTTTACAGTTAAACTCGGCTTAATTATCTGATTATTACATGTTTTAGACCTATTGTGCACTTTATCTTTTACCGCTTTTAATTTTATTTTAACTCATTCAAGTATTTGTGAATTTATTTAAAAAATAAGTTACGATATCGTAAACTTGTTTGTTTTATTCACATTGTAAATCGCGTCACCTGAAACGCATCCGCGATTTATAATATGTTAATTATTGTTATTAAAGTTGATGGCCAAGTAGCGTGAATGCGCACTTGAACTTTGGATTTACTTATCATAGATATGATATGGGAACCGTAACCATAACTATAGAAATTATTATACTGTGCCAAAGAGTATACTAGCAATTGTGAGTTATTCCTCCTAATTTTGAGATTATTGTAAGGAATGAGAATTATGGAATGAAATGGGAATGGTGTATGATTGTGATGCTATTAGGCTCGACAAGATCTATTATTGGGAAACTTACACAAATGTCCCAAATAAGTCTCAACTTACCAAACTCTAGCCATTAATCATAGACTTACCAAAACTAGCCAAGCATATATAAAAATTGAAAAACCAAATAAATAAGGTTCTTTCTCTCAAAGAATCACATGCAAAAATCTCCTTCCATATTTTTAAGCGTGATTAGCAACATTAGATGCAAGACCGAAAGGAAATTTCATGGATGGGGTAGCAAATAAGGTGATGAAATACAAAAAGATATATACAATATTCCAAAAATCTAAGCAAAAAAGGAACGTTTTTTAATGGTATAATTGAAATTCATTGAAAACATATAGATAAGTCAATATACAAAATTTGAGGAAGATTGGAGGTGATTTGGACTGGTTTTGTATCAAAATTCATAATTAAATCGAGTTCAAAAAATTCTTCTGCGACACATGTATCAAACATGTATCACGCATGTATCTCACACACAGATATACATGTGATACACAATTGATACAAATATGATATATATGTGATACACAAATGATATCATTTTTTTTTATGTTCAGTTTTTACTTCGAATATTCAATTCAAACTAGCTCAAAACTTCACCAAATCATCCCAAAACTGAGATTCAAGCTCCTTAAGATGTACCTAATCTATTCTAATAACAGTCACTCAAAAGAAAACAAATATTTGACCTTTTTTGCTACAAATAGCTGATTGTCTCATATTAGTAATATTTGGTTAATATTAGTAATATTTTAAGAATTGGTCAATTTTTATAATGATCTACTTATAAATGGACATATCTGATATTTTTCCTTTATTTTTTGGCTCAAACTAAGTATAGTATCAAACAGCTCCCGAAGCCTCTTTGTTCAGCCTAATTGCTTGTGCAAAAGTTTAGTCAAAAACTCAATGCCTCTTCACTCAAGGTCCTCCAATGGCTCAAGTTCTTCTCTCTAAGTACAAACTTTATTTGTTAATCTCGGTTAGCAGACATGGTTTATCTTCTCATTAGCACATTTTAATTGGTTTTATCTCAAACTTAGTAAATGAAACAACACATTCATATCACTATACATTGATTTTAAATTCACAAAAACCAAAAATATACACCTCACCCAAAAGGCTCAAAAATCAAAACAACTGATAAGGAAAATTAACCACCAACAAATCATCGAAAACAACTTGCCACAGAATATCATAATAAAATTCATACCAAGCCAACAAGGAATATGCAATTTAAAGAGATATGACTTGAGCATGGCAATTAGCATTACAAAAACTAAAAAGAAGAAGCGGACCTTTGTATTAAATCTGAATGTTTTGAGTATTACAACAGGAAAATCCCAAAGCAAACAAACGTACAACAAATTCTCTGTTCCAAATGAACATGAAACAGTAAACTCCGATTGAAAATTTATCCGAAAATTGAACTATGACTAGAATTCGAACGAAAAACTCGTTGGCGATGACCTCGAGCACAGAACTTCAACGGGATTAATGGAGGATTTTGGAGCTTTTTTAAGGGTGTTTTTGAGGCGGTATTTCAGCTAGTTTTGAGCTAGAGTTTCAGGTTACTTCATGGAGTATCCAGGCTACTCCTATGGAGTTTTAGCGGTGACTTTTGAGGGGTGTAGATGCTGCATTTTTGTCTGAAAAAGGAAAAAGAAGACCAACAGAGGTTGCTCTTAGCGGCGAAGAAGAAGAAGAAAATAACTCTATCTAAACCCAGATCTCTTTCATCCTCTCTATCTTTTTGTTTCCTTTCGCCGTGTTCCGTTTACCCTCTAACTCTATAGTTATCCCTTTTTGTGTGTGTTTATATAAGAGATATGGGGGAGAACAAATGAGTTGGAAGGAGACGGGCGGGTGTGCCTAGGTGTAAAGAAAAATGAAAAATTACCAAGAAAGATCTTGCCAAATTTTATTAAGGTAGAATCTCGCAACGTGACACTTTTCCATTTGCTCATTCTTTTTGTTAATTTTCTTTTTTCTTCTTTTGTTGTAATTGATAAATTAAAAATAACATTACTACTCAATTAAAATAACAAGATAAAAATTCTAACTACGTAATATTTATTTGGTAAAAGCATCTAACTTAAGAATTGCACTAAACTAAATTTTTTTTTTTTGGGATCCTTTTCTTTGTTTTTAAATGAAGATAAAACTTGTACTAAAAATGCGTCTCTTTTTATTATTTTTAGTTTTCTTAAGTAAAACCCATAAAATGATATTTTTTATTGTTATGTAATGAGAAATTTAACGATACGATAAAATTTAAATAACAGTCAAAATAAATAATATATTTAAAGTAATAATATAATACAACAAGTAACAACCATCCAAACAAGTAGCCACGACTCAACCTACAATAAAATGATGAGTTTGATTTCTCAAATTAAAAATTGTACTACTATTTCTTCACCATATTTATTATGTCAAATATTTATTTTAAAACAAGAAAATCAACCTAATTGGGATACCTTCTAGAACTTTGAACCTTCTATCAAATGTCTTCCTGAAAATCTAAAACTAAATCATCAATTATTTTAAGAATTAATTTTAACTTTCATCTATTTCTAATAATTTGATTTTAATATTACAATTATAGTTCTCTATTTCATCTGAAAATGAGAGAGAGAAAGAGAACTGACAATATTTACTTTTTCTTGTTAGTTCTACCTTTTTAAGAATTCTAAAGTGATGATGTAAAATTGTTGTTGTATTTTTGTTCAATTCCTCTCTCTCCCCTACTATAAACCCCAAGTCCGGCTCCGGCGAGACCAAACACAACAGCTCGGCGGTCCGGCTCCGGCAAGAGACTCTGTAAGTATCTCTTAAATCGAACTCAGTGAGGAAAAAATAAAAAACCCTAATACTAATTCAGATTCTTTTGTAATGCTAGTTTTAGGTTTGTATATCCCTAACTATACAGTAACTAAGGATCAAATTGTGAACAGATAGAGCAGTCTAGGTTAATTCATGTTCGTTAAGGTTGTATTAACTTACTAATTTTGGAGATCATGGAGAAAAGAGCACATTTGATGCTGCTCATTGGTATAGTTTAGTACTCTAGTAATGAATTTCAACCGAATTAAGCACAAAATGCATCATATAAACAACTCAAAGAACGTTTTACTATGTGTTTTTCTGTTGCTTATGATGAGAAAAGGAAATGATCCATCTGATCATAAAAGTTTTTTTTTTTTAATAATGATGGTATTCGGGCCAGCTTGTACACACCTCGACTATCCACTGGGTAACAGCCCACCAAGGCTTATGCAAATGACAAGAAATCACCTAGTATTTTCTTTGTCTCTGATAGGTTGTTCTGGTCTTTAGTAGCAGACTGCACAAAATACTGCTAATTTCATATAAGCATAAAGCAAACGAACTGAATGTAGATTTAGTGTTTTTTGAAGTGCTTTGTGGCTTTACTGATTGTATGTAAAATTATTGGTTTATTTTTTTTGTGGCAATCATATTGTTAGTTTTACTAGAAACAAATTTTTCTACCGGTAAAAAGAAGAAAGAAAATGGAAGGATAAGAGAAGAAGAAAGAGACACTTTGTATTAGAAATACTATTGTTGTTCTTCTTTAATAAGACTTTTGGTAAGTTATGCATGCGTGATGTAAAATTCAGATAATTAAAATTGTGTATGCTAATTCATATTAGATGTATCCTATTTGTGAACCTAGTCTAGTTTTGATTTGGATATATCTTGGTGATAGGAAGGGAGCTGAAAAATGGGCATGTCGGCGGCAAGCTCTGTCAATGAAGCTATGAAATTGTGCATATTTGATTTGAGAAGGGGACAACATGAAGGGCAGGAGTTGGACAAGATTTTATTTTTCTTTCCTGCTGACTTGCCTTTCCCCACCCAACTCTCTGTGATAGGGCTTAGTGAAGGGCTCATAACATTCACCAGGTTTGTTGTGACTGGCACTCACATATCTGCACCTTTATCTATTAATGAGTAGAAAATTCATGTGATTCTTTTTAAAGCTCTTTCTTAAAGATGGGATAACCAGATTGGTTGCTATGATTTTTAAACTTTCACATTACTTCTATCACGCTGTCTTGATAACTGATCCGCAATGTTATTGAAGTCTGTATTCTTGGATAGAACTTTTAGTTCTTAGTTTGAGGAAGATCTTTCCCTCTGTTCATATCCTTTTATCAATAGACATTCATTCTTACCCAAAGGATTCTTCAGTCATATCATTAGGTTGATAGATAGTTGAGCTCATGTTTGTGCATTCCCATAGTAGAGGCATTAAAGAGGTAAAGAAAAAAGAGCTTGAAGATTGTTCCTAGATTGAAGTTGTGCTTAATGAAGAGCAATGGGATTCTTCAACGTGGATATGTTATTTTTAAGGCTAAGATTTTGATTATCTTGCATTTATCTTCTTCTGCTCTGAAAGATAGGTAATCTTTGATATGTATGACTGTGCCATCTGGATGCTGTTGTCAACTTCTTGCAGTTGTACAATTCTTGGATCTTTCAAGTCATATAGTAATATTCTCTATTTATTTTTTTGCAGAATATTCTCCCCAGAGGCTCCGTGTGAGGTTATTGAAGCAGAGATGCACTCACATGTTTTCTATGAGGCAGAGCGTGATATTTGGATGGTGATGGTATGATTTCTTGCACTTATATTATCATTGTTCTGCTTCAACCAATACTTTACCTGGCACTTCATGACGTGGTTGAATTTCAATTCTTGGGTGAACTGTATGGAGGATAATTCTGCCAATAATCAGATTAGATAATTATGTGTGGTGATCACTTTTTACCTGTACTGATTTGGGAGATTGTACAATGCTGGTCTGTCCTTCTACCTGCTAAATTTTTGAAAGGATGATCAATGTGGAGGCTGGATATAAGCTCACTGATGTAATTGCTGCTGTATATAAGTGGATACATAACTCACAGTTGTTTTAAATCTGATGCTACATCCTTACGTGCTTCTTGGTTTTTTTTTGCCCATACTTGAATAATTTTACTTCAATGAACAATTCCAGGATTACCACCTGCAGTGAACTGAAGCCTAGAAGGTTGAGGACTAGGTTAGGAAAGATGAAAAGACAAGTGGTAACTCAATAAATTTCTTTCCAGAATATTTCTGTTTGAAGTCTAAATAAACTGTTAAATATCATAGTTGGCAAACTGCACTAACGAACCATAGGGGGTCCCTACTTCGTGGCATACTCAGACATGTGGTTCAAACAATGGAGTAACATGTATCTCATGTTGGACATAGGATAACAACCTTGAGATACACAGTGCTTTATGGATTTGTATCCATATTTTCTATGCTTTTGATTAGTATAATATCTCAAATTCTGTATAGTGCTTAATATAATACTACTATGGTTTGTATATGCAGTTGGGTCTTAAATAGATTTCCCAGGGTTCCCTTTGTTCGGTGTCCGGGGAAGAGAAAGGAATCTATTCGGGAAGAAAATTCTTTTAATAAAATTTTACTGGAGAAGATAGGATTATTAAGCATGACTATTATTTCTTGTTGGTTAAAAGCTGAGCATGACTTTCTTAATGGGAACAAGAAAGTTCAGATACAGAAATTTCTTGGACTAACTCAAATTTCCTCACGTTTTTATTGCCATTGCAGAAGAAATTTGTTATGCTTTGTAACTTTTATGTTATTTATTAGCTTTTCTGGTGGTATACCATGTTTAGGTGGTGGAGAAAAGTGAGTCAGAAGCCATATGGCGGACTGATGCTTTACGAAATGTTCTTAAAGAAGTTCACTCTCTCTTTGTGATGTTTCATGGGTCCATCAGAGCATTACTCGATAGAGAACCGAGTGGAGGGCTTACCAGGACGCATTTGTATTATTTTGTTATGGATTATTTAAGTGGTGAGGCTTTATTACATACCTTGAAAATTTGCATTTCATCTCTTTTATAAGAAGATATTCCTGTTCAAATTATTTCATTGCAAGTCATAATTGCCAGCATTTGAAAAGCGGCCTTCATTGGAATTGTGCTGCTGGGGTAATACTATCTAATAATTCCATCAGTTTGTGCAATTTGAGCATTAAACAGCCTTTTGAATGCTTCACTTATTATTTTTTCCATGTGGCAGATTTTCTTTCTGGCAAGAAGCTTCACTTGCCAAATTTCCGCGAGTGTCTGAAGGAGCGTGGAAAAGTACAGATGTTGACTATTGGGAGGGAAGCAGCACTTGAAGTTCAGGTTCGTTGCTGGCAGTTTATTGCATACTCTCAGATTGTTGAAGCCCAGGGCAAACTGGAGTTGAAAAGATAAAATTTTGGATTTATTTGTTTTGCTGGATTTATTCATTATGTTGCTCAGATGTGTGTGTCTTCCGTGCTCATCTTGTTGGCAAAATGGATGGGGTTTGCACTGTTGCTTTGCTTTGCCCTAGTTAGGATCAGTTTTGGCTTCTCTGTTCGAATCAAAGACACCATAGCCTCACACTTTTCACATGGTAGCTTCTGCCAAAAATTCATGGCATCTAAATGTCCAAAAAAAAGAGGCAAAATCCCAGCTATTATCTTTTTAGAAATCTGTCCTGACGTACTTATATGAAACTCTCTGCACTGTTTCATTTGCTGAATAAAGATCAAGTGTGTTAGTCAAAATAAAGATTATTAACCCAAGCATTTAGGTTTACACTTAACATGTTTGTTCACTACTTTTACGCTTTTACCTGTCCATACTTGATTGCCATTGATCTTCATTGTTGTAATGGAATTTTCGTTTGAGGAATAAAAGAAGAATTTGGTTGCCCATATGTGGTTGGAGGAATAGTTACCCAAAAATCCAAATGGTGGACTTGGCACTGAGTCTTTTATCCTCCACCATTATCATATAGACTATAGCCTCATTAGCATTATAAATGTTTAGAACTCCGAAGGTAAAACTTTAGCTAATAGCATCTTTAGTGTTAAACAACTAGCTGTCCATCTAGTCCATTCCGTCCTGCGTTGGAAAAACCTCTACTCTACCCCTATGTTCGTATGCCCCTATGTCCGTGCAAGCAGTGGCCCCTTGGCTCTAAGCCTGATAGTGGTCTTAGTGTAATGAAGCAAGCAACCTAAATATGGCACATGTCGCAGGGCCCCACTCGGATGACTGGTTTTGAGGCAGGGTCTTCTCTGTAGTTTACTGCTCTCTCTCTCTCTCTCAATAAGATGACTGTGTTTTAATATTAAACTCTCATCTTGAGTTGCCTAAAGGATGTTGCCTACAGCTGCTATACTACAATACAGTAGAATAGACAATCGGATGTAATTTGGTTTAATATTAGATGGTAAATCTTTTGACATTTTCATTTTTTTTTCCACTCTTCCCATTTCTTGTTTTCTTCTCCCTTTTGACCACAAATTATTGTTTTTTTTTCTGTATGACCGTGAGATCCCCGAGGGATTTCTGAGTCATGAAGCAATATTAAATCAAGCTGGGTATATGTCGTAAGAGTGAAATTAGCTAATACACGCCATTATTATTTCATTAATTTCATTTTTATTCTTTAATCTATATTCTGATTATGAGTATTCATGTTTAATCTTGGATAGAGTATTCTTATATTGTCACACTTCTGCTCCGACTTTTACTTGTTGCATTAGGGGCGGAAATGCTTGCGAATTAATTTGGATATATCTTCTCGGCTTCTCCCAAAATCTTTTTAACCAACTATAACAAAAACATGTGAGTATATCTACCATAAGGAATTACAGAAAAGGTGTTACTTAATATATGGCCAAACTGATGATTTGAACTCTATTTTTATGTCCCCTCTTGATTGACATGTGGTAGGAAATTCAATGCCTGAAGGTAGAATTTTGTTAATAAGGCTGATGTTATTGTGCAGATGCCATAATCTTTTGGTGAAGACATTATCATTCTAACCACAATTTCTTGCATTTTTTGGCATTCGCAGTCACTAGTAAGAGTGCTAGAATCATGTGCCGGCTGCACACAGTGCTACTCACTGATCATGTTCCAGGACCTGCTGGTTTCCACAACTCTTTCTCCTGTAGGCTTCTCTCTCTCTCTCTCTCTCTCTCTCTCTCTCTCTCTCACTTGTACTTTCCGTCTTTGTATTGTCTTTAGTTAGACTTGGCAACTGGACCAGGTTACCAAGGAAACTGGCCCACAAAATATAGGCCCAATTAGGTTAACCGGGGCTGTGCTAGTCCAGGCCTAAATATCGGGCTTGGGCCAGTTCAGGATTTCTAGCTCATGAAGTGGCTCGAATAGGGACCAACTTCTTAATCAGAACGGCCCTAGTTAGTAGGAAAAAACTGAAATTAATGGTTCTAGTTTATACCATTGCATCTGAATATACTTCTAGTCGGGGCCAAATGAACTTACTCTCAGGAAATACTTCAGAGATTGCTGTTCGCTTAAAAGATTGGGTCAAAGCTAAGTAAGAATTCAAGTGGTCGACAATGATTCAAACTCAAAAGAACTTATATATCTGAACATGAATAAACTATGAGTATATTTGAACAATATATTAAGTTGGGATTACATGAAAATATATTAGATTGGGATTACATGGTTTCCTCCACTATATTCTTGTTTTAATTAACAAAGTATTAACCAAATAAACAAAAACAATGTTAAATTTGCATTTTTTTAAATTTTAAAACGTTATATTTACATGCTTCAAAATAATTATTGTTAAAATTCCATTTAAATAAATGCAATTGTAAGAGGTAAAAGTCCCCGCGACTGGGGTGATTTGGTGGTCCTTGTCTGGTTGGTAGTCCAGGTCCTGGACCGTTCTCAAACCCAAGAATTTTCATGCTGCCTGGCTAAGTCGAAACCGGTTTGGGCCAGTTCAAGCCTTGCCAGGCCCAACTTAACTAGGCGCATCCTGGTTCGGTTAAGCCCGGTGGCTTATCTTCAGTAATTTTGTTATAGAAGCAGCTGTAATTCAAAACTAAAGAAAGATCTGAATAAAACCACTATTACCTGCATTGACAAACTATCTATGGGGAACCTTTGATGTTAATGGTCATGTCTTGCTCTAACCATGAACAATTACTAATCGCTTTTTCAGGATGACTTGATTAACCTATTCACCTATACTGTCATGAGGTTGACCCCAAATGCTCTGTCTGCTGGTGCTAGCTCCTGGTCCTATTTACGCAAAGGAAGCACTACTTCTAATGCTTCTGGTTCATTATTGGCAAGCTCTACCTCTGTCCTGGACCGGTACTACAGCTCACGGGATACTTCTCCAGTTGGAGTTCGTAGCTATCAGGTTGTTAGACCCTTACAGCATGACAAATGGTCCAAAGGGAAGGATGGTTTCCTTGTTACTGATATCTGGGGCACAGAAGTTGGCAGCTTGAGTCCCAGCAGTCCAACAATTTGGCTTAAGCAAACAGAGGAGAGGATGTATCTTTGTGCTTTTCAGCATAGGAGCCTCACCATAATACTTTTCATTCCCGTCACATCTGTACACAATGGGGAGCAAGGGTTATCGGTGGTGAAGCAGCAAATTCTGGAGAATGTAAGTCGATACAACAAAAGAAAGCATACTATCTTATTTTTGTTGAAATATAAGTTGGTCCTGGTTAAACGTGGGCTCTTATTTTGGTCTACCCTAACCTCCTAATGAGGACCTCTTTGTTAGGACATCTTCTATGAGAAATGGAACTTCAGTAGGGTTTGCAAAGGATCTACAATTAGCTCCATCATGTAAAGCTTTTCTATGACCTTTTCTAAAATATTGATAGAGAGACCTCAGTGAGATAAAACTATAACATCACTTCTTAATTTTGCATTGGTTGCGGATAAGGGTTAAGAAATATAGTCGTACTGCCTGGTTCTTGCTGATTTTTTGCATTTGGTAAACATTGACAATGATGCTTGTGCGTAGTGATTGCGTAAAGTCGCTATGGTTGAGCAGTTAGCATTTTGGACCTTTTATGCCTCACGCTTCCTATATAAGGATGAAGGTGTCTCTATTTTCTTGCTTTTGTTGGGCTAGAAGATATTTACTAGGGTAGAGGTTTAACAATGGTGGGTAGGAAGATGTTGGAGTAATTGCTGGCAAGGAAATGGGTGAAAACCCTAATTTATCTTGCTGCAGCATGGTAAATCAAGGAAATAAATGGTTGTTGTCTTGTTACAGCCTGGATGAGCAAAGAAATGGGAAATGCCAGTCTTTTGTGAGCAGGAAAAGGGAACTCTTTTTTTGCTTATATTGGCAGGAGAATAGAAAGTTTTCCGTCATGGCAATCTACAGCAACTCCCAGGCCAGTTTATCTCGCAGAAGTTTTAGTTGTCGCGGACACTAAATCATCTCACCGATTCTTCATTTTTGTTTCATTATATGAAATCTTGCGCTTTGTTATAGGTTGAGACTGACACATTGATGTCAATCTGACTGCAAATATAAAGGAAAGAATATTTGTAATATGTTCTTCCTTGGCAAAATTAGAAGTTACCAACGACTAAATCATTCTGATGTGGTTAAGACTGGTTAACAAAATTTCTTGCTGTACAAAAGCTAGAGTCAATCATAGACATTCTGTATCCCATGCTTTTTCCCCTTTGAATTCTCTTGATCAGGACGGGAATAAACTGTTTAATCCTCATGTGTACTTTTTATTTTGTTGACACTTTTTACTAGCATAAACTTAATTGCATTCTAGCATGAACGAATCCTCAGTAACAAGCTCACATTATAGACCCTGGGTTTCCGTGATGGTTATGTGCCTTTTTTTAGTTGACAAATACACTAAACCATCTGTATATTGTTGCTCTAGGTTTTACAAGACGTTTTCAAATACTTAAAATAGTGGCTCTAAGTGGTTGTGTTGTATTAGCCAAGCCTGTTTTTGATTTGACTCCTCGTAACTCGAGTGGGCACAAGTAGAAGAGACAATGAATTGATGCAACAAATATACGACCTCAAGTGAAAATGAATCAAACAAATATTAGTTTTGGTGCTTTTATCAAAGATCATGTTTCGTGTGTTCTCTGTGGTTTTCCCCTTCCATTTTCATTTGATGAAAATTTACTCTGCTTTTGAGATTATTAGCCTTTCTCTGGCGAGCATAATTATGATGTACTCTATAAAATTATTATCTTGGTCAGTTCATTACATATCTTGTTAATTTCAGGCATCACCCAAGATATTCAAAGTTGAAGAGAAACTATCCAGAGGATGGGGTGGCGAGAATGCATATCATGTGAGTGGTTACCGCTACTTACTTGTAGACGGTGATAGATGCATCTCCCGGGCATCTCCACCTGGAAAAGTAACAACTCTTACAAAGGTTAGATAACTTCCTTTTTTCCTTCTTTTGGTTGTCAAAGACTCAAGCTTTCATTTCATTTCAAGAATCCACCTTGTAATGCTTGCTTTGCTTTTTTGACTATAGTGGAAGTTCCAATACATGTGCCTATTTACTAGCCATGTGAAAATAGTAAAGATTTTAAAGATTATTTCGTCTCTCTAAGTGCGGCAACTCTTGCTCCTCAACTTCTATTACACTTTGTCACATTATATGGGTACTCCAACACACTTGCTACTAACAGATGCAGCAGGACATCAGAGAAGATGAAAGCTTTTAGAACCTCATTATTATTGTATTTGCGAAGATAATATTTTTATTGGAGTTGTAATTGTGGGGGTATAGCTGACGAAGTTTGACCAAGTTGGCATTTTTTTGTTGCTTGCAGTCAGAAACCTTATACAAAATTAAATATTGGTGCCAAGGCAAAGTAAAATTTCTATAATTTCATGGAATATGTTTCTTTGGATATGTTATATCCAAATAATATGATATGTTGGAGACTTCTTGTTCTTAGCTTCCTTTGGCAGTGAGGTGCCTGTTGTGGTTACCGTGATGCTTAGAGTTTTTGCATATGGGTCACAGTGAGGTGTTTGGCTATCTTGCACCCTTAGTATGAGCCCTCTGCCACAAGCAAGTAAAACTGAAAACTAGAAAAGAAAAAACAGGGTGCTATAAGAAATTTGTCAATTAGACATTAACAATTTTGAATTTATTTGGTACACAGTTTCATATATTTGGATGGTTGGTTGTTTGTTATTTTGAAAATTCTCATTTATTTATTGACAAACATGTTTTATTTAGTAGTTTCTTTTAAAGATATACGGACTCTGTACCTAGGGTACTTGCACTAGGTGACCTATAAGCCCCATGTCAATCATTCTTTTGTCAAAGGTGATTAGATAGCACACTGCTTCTAAGGGTGCATCTGGTTTGGAGGAAAATGTTTTCCCTATCAAGAGAAAGAAATTTTTCTAAAAAATATTTTCTATTCTCTAACCAAACAGTAGAAAATATATTCTGGAAAAAGTTTTTTACTTACCAACCAAACATGAGAAAATAAGTGATAAGAAAACATTTTCCTTCTTACCAAGCAGAACCCAAGTATTCTCTGGTGTTTACCTTATTGCATGAGGGCTAGTTTTACTTTAAATATATTTACCTTGGGACCAGTTTTCATGTTAAGTTGGTGAACATTTGTTTAATGAGCTAGTCATTTACTGGTAACATTCTTTTCTCATAGAATGATTTAGCCATGGTAATCAAGTTTATGTAATCTAATAACTAGATTTGACTGTTACGCTGAATAATCTGATAATGCATGCAGGATTCTTTAGTTGCAATGAATAAGCTCCGAGAAGAGGTTGACTTAGAAAAGAGCAGAGCTAAATGTGATGGCTCGGACTGCGAGAAAGACCAAGAAATATGTATTAGAGCAAAAAATGGTGCTTGGGTGATTTCCCGGTTGACACGGGGGAAGGAGCTCTATATGGTACTTGAGAAAGCCAATGAGACCCTTCTTTATGCCTCTGAAGCTGTTGAAAAGTTCAGTGACAGGTAAAATTTCCCAAGGAAGGTCTAAGATTGAGCATTTTCACGTCTAACCATTAAGTACTTAACTACATCATAAGGTTTTTTGAACCCTACATGTGCCTTAACATGTCCTCTTTTAATTCCTTGTTTTCATCGGATTTAACTTGCATACATTGACAATGTAAAAGTCAATATCTGACTTATTTTTCAGGTTACTAATCTCACTTTCTATGAACGGTCTTTAAAACTTCCTTTGGAATAGTGTTCGTCTCATGTTAACTTTCTTAAACCATGCAGGTATTGCAGTGGCGCTTTTTCTTTGTAACAGGGAAACTAGTCGAGACACAGGATTCATACAAAAGCCATAGCTACAAATCTTATGTTGTTATTAATTCAAATATGTTTGTACTGTTTATAAATAAATAAAAACTTGATCCTCTCATCTAAATCACTTGTATAGATTATGCATTTTTTCACCCTATGATGTTATTGATGCTTAATGTTCTCATATATTTTCCAGCAGCTAACTAATTATAGGAATACCCTTTAGATTGGACGGTACTGAAGAAGATTTTGAGGTGGTTTTTCTATTGGAAAACAGTTTTGAGTTATTTCTCCCCTTTTCTGATTAGTTATCCATGTTGAACTAGTATGTTATAGATTTCAGATCTCCTTCAAATCAAACGAAACTAGGATACGGTTTTGTTTGCTGTAATAACAATACCATACACGGATAAAGCATTCCAAATGACAGTCTCTGCAAACCCTTTTCCAAACAAGTTTAAGTTATACACTCTACATCCAAGTATATCATATTAATAGAGAGAGCTGAGCCCTGCATTACTAATCCCTATATTATTGTCTTTCATGAACTTTGTATCGATACACGCTTCTTTTTTTTGTTGGATGAAAATTAAGATATATAGATATTTGCATCCTATCTATAATTTTTCTTCATTCAGATAAAGCCAATAAAGGAAACAATGTTATACCAAGACAAAAACTCAGACGAAGAAGATGAGTTGGAATGTTGAAGATGAATCAGGGAGTCAGTACCAATTGGAGAAGAAACTTTTCTTCTAAGATTTTGATGGAGTTTTTTGGCTTCCTTTCTACAGAACCTTTTCTTTTTATTTATTACAGCAAGTTGTGTAATTTTAGTTTCCCACCCAGCGTCTGATATTTACTTTGGAAATCTGGCTAACTTAGATTCGCATCGCGTCATTAATGGGAAAGTGCTCATAACCATGAATTTTTTTTATTCATAGAATTCGAACTCAAAGACATTTTTTTAAGAATACAGGAATTCTGTTCATCCTACTACAAGGTCTACAACCTTTGAATTTTTTTCCTATCAATTAATTACTAATATTATTATACTTTAAATTTTGAAATTTAAAAATTGTGTATAACTGTAACGTTCCGATAAGTCGTTTTGTGAATTAAGGTCTTGTTCGGCAGCATAAGGTTTTGAACAGCTTCCTATTAAGTGTGAATTGCATGCGTGGTTGAGTTTGGATTTCAGATGATTCAGGGTCAATTTGGAAGAAGCATTCTTGTTTTAGAAGCTTAAGCGGTAGAGTTGGTCACAATTCGACTTTTGTGTAAACGACTCCGAAATGATTTTGGATGATTTCAACAGCTTCATATGGTTATTAAGAGTTGACTTTGGCGATATCGGAGTCGGAATGCGATCCCGAGAGTTGGAACAACTCTATTATGTCATTTGGTATTTGCTTGCAAAATTTGACGTCATTCCGGGTTAATTTATATAGGTTTCGGCGCGAGTTTTAGACGTTGAAAGATTTGAAAGTTCCTAAGTTCGATTCATGGTGCGATTCGTAGTTTCGACGTTGTTTGATATGATTTGAGACCTCGAGCAAGCCCGTGTTACGTTATGGAATTGGTTGGTGTGTTTAGACAGGGTCCCAAGGGCCTCGAGTGTGTTTCAGATGGTCTACGGGCCATTTTCTTCTATATTTGGACTCCTGAACTACTGGTGTCTGGTTTCTTTAATCGCATTCCGTAACTTCTTCCGCGTTCGCGTAGAATAAATTTGTAGGATGAAATATTTGTTCTTCGCGTTCTCACATGACCGCTCGCGATCACGTAAGTCTGCCTTTCACTTTTTCGTGTTCGCGTACTTGTTCACGTGTTCGGGTATTTCAGCTGGTGATTCCCTCTTCTCATTCGCGATTGCATATGGCTTCACGCGATCGCGTAGCTTAATCCTTGGCCATCAGAATTTTCCTCTTCGCGATCGCGTAACACACTTTGGACAGAAGCCATTCTTCTTCTTCGCGATCGCGATGTACAAATACTTGTCAGAATATAAAGTTTTTTATTCCGAGGGTTACCCATTTTTAACATTTTTGGGGTTTTAGAGCTCGATTTTGAGCGATTCTTTGTGGGGTTTTCAATCAAATTGATTGGGTAAGTGTTCGTCACCTAGCATTTATTATATTTCATGATTTCATCTTTATTTTTATCATTAAATTAGTGTTTTGAGTTGAGGAAAATGGGAATTTTTGAAGAAAAACTTTGAAAATGTAAATGATGATTAGAGGGACGAATTAATATCAGAATTTGATAATTTTAGTATGGTTGAACTCGTATCGGAATGTGTGTTCGAATTTTGTGATATCGTTAGGTGATATCGTTATTTTCTGTTATGTGACTCCGTGTGAGTTTGTTTTCTTCCGTTTCTTTGAGTATTGGAAGTCCTGAGTTGATTTAATTGTCGTACTCTTGTATTATTGTCATTGTTGTTGTTGTACCTGTTATTGTGATACACGAGGTTTCTGTCGTGCAGTTGTTATTGTGATGCACGAGATTTCTGTCGTGCGGATGTTATGGTGTTGCACGAGGTTTCTGTCGTGCTATTATTACTATTGATATTTGCACATGCGGCATGACAAGGCGGGCTATATATGTGTGTTGCGCATGTGGAGAGACAAGGTGGGAACATTATTATGCACGTGTGACGAGACAAGGCAGAAATTTACTTTATTATTGTGCACGTGGCGAGACAAGGTGGGCTATGTCGCGGTTTGATTGTGATGACTTGTGATGGCCTTGATGCATTGTTGTTGTTGTTATTTGTGTAGAGGTATGCCTACTCTGTGTGAGTCTTATCGTGTTCATTTCGTGGTGATCGTTTCTTATGAGTCATTCATTGTCGCTACTCTTACTTGTTGAATGAAACTGTGATCGAACACTGGGACAAGCATACACGTAGTTAATCACCCCTAACGATTTAAGAAAATGGATCTCGATGTTATTGATCATTTCTACACACCTTCGTCTAGTTCTATTGGCAGGTGCATCGTCTATGCGGTTGTTGGTTGTAATGAAGGCACATGATGCCAAGTGTTTAGGGTTCACAAATTGGAACCCGTGAATTATGAATATTTTGAAGTTCAGTGCCTCGTGGTGATTATTGGATAAAATCTTACGTGAAAGCGGTTATTTTCATATAGTTTCTACATGTCCTTCTTTTAATTATGTTCTCCGGGTAGATTGTGCCCAACTTACTCTATTGTGTTATTACTTGTTGTGTTCCCTACTAATTGATGTCTCTATTTCTTATTGCAAGTACCATATTATCATTGTCATTATGCATAGCTTTATAGAGATATTGTATTTCTGTTAGTCCTACACTTATACTTGTTCAGATTATTTGGTCCAGTAGGTGTCTTGACTGTTACTCGTCACTACTCCACTGAGGTTAGTCTTGATACTTGTTGGTTACCGTTGTGTTGTAATCATACTACACTTCTGCATATTTTTGTGCATATTCAGGTATTGCGGAGTCAGTCGAACGTTAGCTAGTTGTACAGATCTTGTAGTGAAGACTCAAGGTAAACCTGCTGTTGCATTCCAGGCTTCGGAGTCACCTTCTGATTTTTTATTTACACTGTTTACTCTTATTTCGAATCAGTTGTATTTAGAGGTTTTCTAGCAAACTCTGTAGAGCTTATGATTTGTACTACCAGTTTTGGGATTGTAAAATTTTAAAGAGATTTCTATTTCGTAATTGTCATATGTTAGTTTAAATATTGTTGTTAATCAGTTAACGTTAGACTTACCTAGTCCCTAAAACTAGGTTTCATCACGACACTCAACAGAGGGAAAATTGGGTCGTGACAAGTTGGTATTAGAGCTCTAGGTTCATAGGTGCTTCGAGTCATAAGCGAGTTTAGTAGGTCTCGCAGCTAGGGCACCTACCAGAGCAGTAGTTGAGGAGCCGCCAGTAGCTCCGGTTGGGGGACAGGTACCGGAGGTGCCTATTGTTACCCCTGGACTTCAGGAGACTTTTAGCACAGTTCCTGAACATGTTTGGTTCATTGACTCAAGCGGGGTTGATTTCGGTTGCACCATCTACTTCACAGTTCGGGGGTGGAACTCATACTCCCGCTGCCCGTACTCTAGAATATCGCTTTCCCATTAGTCAGGTTCGAGGTGTCATGGTGACACAACCTGTGGTTCCAGTTCAGCCCATGGTTAGGGCAACAACATCTAAGGAAGACTAGCATAGACTTGCAAGGTTCAAGAAGTATGACCTTCCTACTTTTAGTGGTTTGGGTTCAGGGGGTGCACGGGGTTTTCTAGATGAGTGTCGCCGTATTCTCCGTACAATTGGTATTTTGGAGACAAGTGAGGTTGGGCGTATGAGTTGGGTAGCCCGGTCGAGGCAACTTCACTTACACAGGTTCAATTTTCGGAGATGTTCCTGAGAGAATTTGTACCTCGGTCCCTCCGGGATGCATGGCGCGCGGAGTTTGAGCAGCTGTGCCAGGGCGCTATGTCAGTATCAGAGTATTCCATTAGATTAAGTGATTTGGCTAGTCATGCACCTTCTTTGGTCGCTACAGTTAGAGAGTTTGTACGTAGATTCATTGAGGGTCTTAGGCATGATATTCAGTTCAGCATGGCTCGGGAGTTAAAGTCATATGTTTCGTTTCAGCAGGTGGTAGCGGTCGCTCGCCGACTGGAGGGCATGTGGGACCAGAAGAGAGAGGATAGGCGGGGTCAGGAGAGAGAGGGTAGGTAGGTTAGGAGGCCTCGTAGACTGGAGAGATCTACTGGTCCTTACTTTAGAGGCAGGGTATGTCATGGTAGGGGTTTTGTGGGTCGGCCAGTTCACTTTGCACTTCAGGCTTCTCACAGTGTTTCAGGTAATCATGAGTCTCAGAGTACCTGTAACGCACAGTTTCCACAGCCACGTCAGTAGAGAGTTTGCTTTGAGTGTGGAGATACCAGCCACATGGTGAGAGATTGTCCAAGACTCCAGACATACGTGTCACATCGGGGTATTCAGACGAGTAGAGGGTGCCCAATAGGGGGAGGCCCAGACCGTTGATGTGTTTCACATAGTAAGCCAGAGGCCGCTGCGCCAGATGATGTCATACATGTATGCCTTCAATTTGTTATAGAGGAGAACCATTCATAGTTTGACTTAGTTCAGCTTATCAGGGCGAGTTCCCCTATTTGTGTTTTCACCTATGGGTGAATTCATGATTTAGTACTTTGCTTATGTGCTTACCTCTATTGGGAGATTCTATGAGTGGTAGCCTGTGTCTTTTGTGTTTTTATTCGTTATTGAGAGTTACTAGACTAAAAGTGAATTTCCTGTTGTCCATTACGATAGGTTTTGGTATAATTCCTGAGTAAATTGGTTACGAGTTGTGATTTAGATGCTCTACCGGGGTGAGAGTTCAGTAAGTGTTGTGATTTTATTGGCATAATTGAGTTAGTGGAAGGGTTCAATTAGTATGATGTGTATTTGACTTGTGATTCAGAGATGAGGGTGAGACCCTCGCGACTTCATGTGATTTGATATGTTTGAGCCGAGTTACGTGCCACGGTAGAAGTTATATCAGGATGAGATCCTTGTGATTTGTTCATATACTTCGATTTTTTCTTGTAAACTGATTCATAATATGGTAGTGATCGAAAGTTGTGTCTGTCGTGCTTGTTTGACATTTCTTTTATGTATTTTTCCTTACATATCCAGTCATTTTCGTTCTGTGCTTTGTAAGTTTTAACTTGCAGGATGTGTTCCCGGTGGGTTTAGTTGTGACTTGTTGATTCAGGTGTATAGTTATGAGGTATTCATGTTCCTTGCATCGTTGTCAGTGTTGTGGAGGTTTGAAACAGGGTTCTAATGGATATGAGGCCAATTGTTGGTGCTGGATTTGATTACGGGTAGCTATTGTGATCAGAACCGTAATTATGGGCCTATGTGTGATGTGGCATGTTGTGTGGTTGTACTTTATGGGTATAGGCATATGTGATTGCAGCTGGTTGAGACTGATGCCAAGTGCGAATGTGGGAATCTAGTCTTTTGGAGATGAGCAGATGGTGGAAATTTTGACTCTAAGGCTGATTGGTGTTGGTGGAAGGGATAAATTACAGTTGAGATGATGTCGCCAGGTTTATGTGGAGTAGGGTGACGTGGGGTCACCCGCGGGTATATGTTGGATGAATGCTTTCAGTGATTAGATGACTTCTGGACGATTCTTGGCACGTTCGAGGACAAACGTTTGTTTAAGAGAGGGAGAATGTAACAAGCCGGCCGATTGTTTTGTGAATTAAGGTCTCGTTCAGCGGCATAAGGTTTTGAACAACTTTGTATTACGTGTTATAATTTGCGTGCGTGGTCGAGTTCGAATTTCGGATAATTCGGGGTCAATTTAGAAGAAGGATTCTTGTTTTAAAAGCTTACGCGGTAGAGTTGACCAGAATTTGGCTTTTATGTAAACGGCTCCGCAATGGGTTTTGGATGATTTCAACAGATTCATATGGTGATAGTATACTTAGGCATGCGTCCGGATTTGGATTTGGAGGTCCGTAGGTTAATTTGAAGCATTTCGGTGAAAGTTGAAAAAATTAAAGTTTTGAATGTGGAGAGGTTTGACCAAGAGTTGACTTTGGTGATATCGGGGTAGGAATGCGATTCCGAGACTTGGAACAACTCCGTTATGTCATTTGCGATTTTCCTACAAAATTTGATGTCATTCCGAGTTGATTTGGTAGGTTTATGACCGAGTTTGAGATGTTGGAAGATTTGAAAGTTCCTAAATTCGATTCATGGTGTGATTCGTAGTTTCGACATTGTTTGATATGATTTGAGACCTCGAGTGAGTCCGATGTTAGGTTATGGAACTTGTTGGTGTGTTTAGACGGGGTCCCGGGGGCCTCGGGTATGTTTCGGATGGGCTACGAGCCATTTTCTTCTATGTTTGGACTACTGAACTACTGGTGTCTGGTTTCCATAATCGCGTTCGCATCACTTCCTCCGCGTTCGCGTAGTGTAATTTTGGAGGATGAAATATTTGTTTCAGATGGGCTATGTGCCATTTATTTAGAGGCTTTCTAGCAAACTCTGTAGAGCTTATGACTTGTACTACCGGTTTTGGGATTGTAAAATTTTAAAGAGATAACTATTTCGTAATTGTGATATGTTAGTTTAAATATTGTTGTTATTCAGTTAACGTAAGGTTTACCTAGTCCCTAAGATCAGTGTCATCACGATACCCAATGGAGGGAAAATTGGATCGTGTCAATAACATATTCAGGTTGTTGATTTTCAATAACACATAAATTGTTATTTTTTTTACTTTCATTTGATTCTACTGTTAAGACGAAATATCCTTATCTCCCTCCCACCAAGACAGAAAATCAATAAATCAGAAATCTAGTAAGCTGGATCAAGAAGAAAATTCTTTTTCCTCCAAAGAGTTAGTTCAGGAGATAATTAGATAGTATCCTAATCTAGCAACTTAAAAGGAAGCAAATGTTATATAGCTGGTTAAAATATTTTTTGCACGATTAAAATTTAATAGCTCTTTTTTTTTTTCAAATAAAAGTTATATTTTTATCCAATCGAAAAGCAGTAGTACACTTATCGGTACTTACGCGGGAAATTCCCAAGACCGTTAAGATAGTTTAATATCAAACTACCCATTTTACGCGTATTTTTACGCGTTTGGCCTATAATTACCTTTTCTGCTTCTCTTCATCTCTCGTCTTCTCTACTCCACCATTTTCAGCTTTACTTTGATCACTGATCTCTTCTTCAATGGCTTCTCTAAACCCTAATACTTCTCGAACCCCAATGTATCCCCAAGTAGTCATTGACCAAAATACCCCTTTCCCCCCTTCCTCCTCCTCCCGTCAAAATCTTTACCCGACCATTGACATGAACGACCTCGTTGAAAACCTCTTTCCAGAAAATGACCAAAGTACCCCTAACAAACAGCATTATTCACCGTCTGCCCCTCTTGAAACCCTCGAAGAAACCCTACTTACTATCCCCGGTTCCATTCTCCATTTGATCGACACACACTACTCCGTCGAACTCGCCGCCGGCGACTTATCCGTTCACCGTCTCCGTCAAGACAACAGCGTCGTCGCAGTCATCGTTCGTGTCGGAAACGAAATCCAGTGGCCGTTGACTAAGGACCTTGCCGCCGTAAAACTCGACGATTCACGCTACTTTTTCTCATTTCAAGCTCCAAAAGATGAGGAATCGGATAAGGAATCATCGACTAATGACTTGGCGAATGAATCGTTGAATTATGGTTTAACGATTGCTTCCAAGGGACAGGAGAAATTACTAAAGGAGCTGGATGGCATTTTGGAAAATTATAGCAACTTTGCGGTGCAGAAAGTGGAGGAGAAGGCTGCGGCGGTGTTGGGCGGACCGGTGGCGAAGGAGTTGTCTCCGGCGGATTTGAAGTCGGAGAAGAAGAAGGAAGTGTTGGAAGAGCGATGCGCGGCGTATTGGACCACATTGGCGCCTAATGTGGAAGAGTATAATGCCTCGGCGGCAAAGTATGTGGCTTCGGGATCAGGACACTTGATAAAGGGGATTTTGTGGTGTGGAGATGTGACTGCGGATAGATTGAAGTGGGGGAATGAGGTATTGAAGAATAGGTTTAAGACAGGTTCGAAAACTGAGGTTAGTCCTGAGACATTGAAGAGGATCAAAAGGTATGGTCTTTTGCTTGATTGTCAACTAAATATCTTTGTTTTGTAATTGTTGGTTGCCGTATTGATTAGCAATCTTGTGAGCTCTTGAATATTTTGCAAAGTAAGATCAAGTATATAGTTAGACTGACTACCTGTTGAATCTTAAATGGGCTACTCCCTCCGTCCCATTTTATGTTTAAGAAAGTAAGACTTGTGAAACTTGTGGTCTAAAATAAGTACGGACATTTATCTAGCCACAAATCTCGTATCAAGAGTAAAATGAAATGAATTTTTTCTAAATAGAGAAAGGTGTCATCATTTTTGAGACAGACAAATAAGGAAAGAGTGTCACGTAAATGAAGAACTAATAAAAGGTCTATGAAGTTTAAATGTGAAGGGAAGTGCTTTTTCTTTTCCCCCTTCACATGGGAAAGCAGGAAAGTTGAAGTAGAGGATATTTCTTACTGCCCCACATTAATGCTTCCTCTTTTGTTTTTTTGTGAAGAACTTCCATTGAGTGAGAGGATATAGAAGGTAGAGATGGTTTGTTTGATAATAGGGCACTTGGAGTGAAATTTATATTTTTACTAATTACAAGGTAATCAATTATGACTCTAAAGAAAGGGGATGTCCTTATCCAAAAAAAAAAAAAAGTTATGACTCTAAAGAAACGGGATGCAATTATCTACACTTGCCAGAATATATGACGGGAAAAGTTTCTGTGTTTTAGAGATTAGCTAATCCCAGTGAGCTGTTGGACCATGAAACTTTATGATTTTCTTAATTATTTTGGCTACAAATGTCTTAAAACTGTCAATCGGTCTAAATATGTTAAGTATCCTTAAAGACCATCTATGGAACCAAGATAATTTTGATTCACCTGAGTGTATCTGGTTTCTATTACCGATAATGATGCTTGTTCCTATAAATTTTGAAACCTGCTATAATTAAAACTTTAGCGTGAGATGCCATGTGAGACTTTCTTTGATAGAGAAATACAGAAATAAGTGACTCAAAATCCTGCCTTTTTCCCTCGTTTCCACTCTTGTGAAATGGAAAATATCATAAACCTGGGTTCTTTTTTTGAGCTACCTCTTGCTGATCGACATGTACATCCCTTTAAGAAGATCAGGAATACTCATGTGAATAGTTGGTGTAATTTGCTGCTTGTTTGTTCGGCTGTGTTTTTCAGGGTTAAGAGAGTAACAAAAATGACTGAGAAAGTGGCGGTTGGAGTCCTTTCTGGAGCTGTGAAGGTATCAGGATTCGTTACCAGGTCAGTTGCAAATACCAAAGCAGGAAAAAAGTTCTTTAGCCTCCTGCCTGGGGAAATGGTTCTTGCTACTCTTGATGGATTTAGTAAGTCATATATCTTTCTTTCTCTAATTCTGACTCATTTTGATATCTTCTGGAATCTGTATGTCTCTAGGTTCTGCTATTTGCTTTTCTACATTTTCTCCCTACTGCTTCAGGTCAGAGAAAAGTTCAGTTGCAGCTTTATAATACCCATATTATCACAGACATATGGATTAACTAAGACATCATCTTTAAACAGTGTAGGATTCATGGCGTCAAGGACATGTCTGACAGGAATAGAATAAATATTTATAGGTCTTCATCAATTGTCTTTAATATAAAGGCATAATACCTCGGGACTCCTTGAACTTGCCACCGTTTATTCAGTGCACACCTGAACTATTTTTGGACATCTAACCACTTGTGTTTCATTAGGAGTTTAATCAGGCAATTGCTAATCCTAATACGTGGGTGTAGAGAAGAGAGAAAAGGGTAAGAAATCCAGTTTATGTATTTGATTCTGCCTAAAGCTATTCTTGCTTTTGATAAGCTAAGAAAACTAAGGGAAAGGGAAGGAGGAGAAAAGAGAATAACACAAGTTTTGTTTTGGGTTTATTATGGCATAATTTGACATATAAAAATACCCATTTTATTTAAGATGCCAAGTTCCCCTTTTAGATTACAAAGATTTGAATAAAGCAGGTTTGGTTTCCTACTTTTTCTGTTTAAATATAGGTGTAAACGAGATTCTATCTTTATTTCATTACCTTGGCATTCCCATCTCTCCTTTAATTCTCTTTCTAAGATCTATCAGAACTTAAAATTTCTTTATCTCTCTCATCCCCTCCTTTCCTTTCTCACGTAATCATTCAATTCAGACGTAATATCAATCTTCTCAGGTCAGAAAAGTATTACCACTGCATGCTACAGGAATTAAGTAAAAGCTACCACTGTTCACAATGGGGTGGTATGCAATGTTTGAATGGAGGATAGTGCAGTATAATTCATTGCTATAAGGGGGTACTTCAGTTCTGTATACGTCTCTGGATTTTGATGTTTTATTTTTTGTCCTCCATGGCAAGAATGAGTTGAACACCAGTAGGTGAGTAAGAGGTAGTCAATTTATGATATGCTGACGAGCTTGGTCGAAGCACTTCTCTGCGTAGAAAAAGGATTGAGTCAATTTCACTTGGGCTGTCAAACGAACAACTTTGAGTAATTGTATTATGTTTGAGTGAAGTGCTAGTTGTAACCCTTGCTTTTAGATGGTTGCTCCTGCTTCTTCCCTCTCACATGGGAGGCCAAGCGGCACAAGGGGGACACAGAACGTTAACTTTATGCGTCTGGCTTGTGTTACAGTTAGAATACAATATGTATACTGCACACTGTTAAGATGATTTTTGGTGGTTTCAACTTCAGAAGTATGTGTGCTACTTCTCACGGCAATGCAATTTGTCTTTGGCACAAGTAGATGCAATTTATTTGTTTCGTTTAAAATTAATGATACAATTTGGCAGAAGTCTAATGCGGATGTTCTTGTTAATAGGCAGAATATGTGATGCTGTTGAAGTAGCTGGAAAGAATGTGATGTCTACATCAAGCACTGTCACGACTGAATTTGTTTCTCACAGGTGAAGCTCAGTTGTTGTGCAGTTTCCAACACCTGAAAAAATTGCCAAAGAATAATCGTCCAAATGTGTAAAAAAATGTGTAATCAAAGAAAAAGCTTTCCTTTCCCTTTTTCCTACTTTAACTTTGTAAACATTTATGATAGAGTGTATGATCAGTTATCTTGGCTACATATGCTTTTTTCTGATGTTTACTAGGAATGAAAACTAGGACTTTCATATGGTAATAGATCTCCATCTTTTCATTGCAATACATTTTCATTCATTTTGTCGCTCAACTAAGTGCTGATACACTATGTCAGGTACACTAAAATGAAGACATGCAGCTCTAATTATTCAGATATAAATTAAAAGTGAATTTGCCTTTTGTAGGTATGGAGAAGAAGCAGCTAAGGCAACCAGTGAAGGGCTTGATGCTGCAGGGCATGCTTTTGGAACTGCCTGGGCTGTGTTTAAGATCAGAAAAGCACTGAACCCCAAGAGTGCCTTGAAGCCCACTACCTTAGCCAAATCTGCTGCTAAAGCCGCTGCTGCGGCTGCTAAAGCTGATAAGAAGGTTAAGAGTTCCAAGTAGTCACTGCTGATTATTGTTGTTGACTTCTCCAAGTAGAGGTGCTGCCAATCAGAACCCACTCTTACGTATTTCAGCTTTATTTAAGTTATTAGTCATGATAAGAAATATAGGTCTTTATTGTAGATATACTGTTGTAGATTAAATTGTCCACCCAAGTTCTCCATCTCAACCTTCTACCCTCTGGTTTTAAGTACTATTTCTTATAATGGGTAGTCAGTGCTGGCAGGCAATTCTTGCATTTTGTTTGAGCAATAGCTTCCATTATAGGTTAAATCAGATCATCTGGTATGGATTTATATTTGATGCTATACGGAAAGCTCAGTTTTGATTTCAATGTGTTGTTAATTACTTCATGTAGTCTCATTGCTTGATGTGTAGATATGAAGCAAAATGTGGAAGTGCATACCAAAATGCATTTTCTGTTCCAAAATTTAACATATGAAATAGACACCATTTAGATCTTACTTGCTATCTTTGCTTTTCTGTGCCCCAGATTCGTGTGAAGTATCGGTATTTCCTTTCTACATTTGAAGCAGTATGTCGATGGGAAGGCTCAACTTGGATCAGCAAGCTGATAATTGTAAAAAGATTTGGGAAGTTGTGAGTGGTGGAGACAAGCAGCTCTTAGCAATGGAGATTCATATTATTTTTGTGTCTGTCTATGTGTGTACAAGTGGGAGCCTGCTGTAAAATGTGTGAAAGAGTATTCTTTTTATTTTTTCCAATTCCTCACAAACCAGTTGGGATTAAAATTTTATTAATTATTACATTTACATTAGATATGGAGTTTGTTAGGCATGTTCTTAGTCTTGTTATATACTTGTATGGCAATGTATATAAATGAGAGACTTCAAAAATCTCTAGTTCCAATTTGTCCTAAAAGATAAATTATTCAATATTGAAATGAGTTGCAAAATCTTTAAGGAATGAAACAGTGAATATTTACTAGTTTGTGATTGAGATATAGTTGATCTATTAATGGACAATTTTTCTTTTATTTGTTTTCGAGTTGCACTATAAAGTAATATACTTAGTTTCGGAACAACAGTTCACCTCACTCATACATTCATTTAACAAGTTTTTTTCTTGATCAGGCTAGAGCACTTAGAATTAGTGAAGCAGTTTGGGGGTGGGTGATTGCAGTAGCTGTTTGGATAGTATTTGAGTTGAAAAGAATCCGTGGAAGCAAAGCCGTGTTTAAACATGAATTTTACATTGCGAGTGAAACTAGTAATAATATTTAATTTGGTTGTAGTTCTTACCACTTAATTTATCTTTTTAAACTTAGAGAAATATTTGGCTGCATAAAATGTTTTTTAGATACCAAAGATTGATGGATGATTGTGAAGCAATTACAAAGGCAATAAGAAAATCAGAGATGAAGGCAATAGAGTGATGAAGTGTATACGGTTGAAATAGGGGCCACCTGATTTTACTATTTGATCGAGACTGGAATGTTGCATCGAATGTCGGCTTCGGCTAAATCACGAAGCTGAGGCATCGAGTTCGAGATCGAGGTTGGTAGCAATTGAAGTCAAGAGAGACATACACCGAGTAATATTGGAGATGGCTTAATAACGGAAGAACGAGATATCCGTGACTGGACGAAGATCATGATGTAAATCTCGGAACGGATCAAATTAGAAGCGATTAATTAGCTAATTATGCTATTTTTCTTCTGTAATTAGAGTTATACCATAAGTAAAATTCCTCTGCTATATAAAGAGGAGTTCTAATCATTTGTAAGGACCATCATTCACAGAGATTAAAACAATACAACTCTTTCCTTCTCGCTTACACTATTGTTCATCAGTTTAATCTATTTTCCTACTGTTCTTATACTTATCGGTTCGAGAGTACTTCGACTCGAGGGCTGAAGCTCTATCCGAACACTCGTTTGCTTATTTACAATTCAATATTGTCATTCATATTCATATTTATCAATTGGTGTTGAGTGAAATCACATATCCTTAAAACCACAATATAAGTTTAATTGTTACCCAAATTTTAGGGTAAACAATTTGGCGCCTACCGTGGGGCTAAGGATAATAGTGATTGTTTAATACTGATTCCGATAACACACACTATTTTACACTTGTTCTTGTAAGTATTTTTATTTTCAGGATAAAATATGTCAAACTCAGAAACAGCTCCCACACATGGTGACAATGGCCTCGGATTTCACGGGAAAAATAACAATGCAGCTGCTCCAGGGGTCGAGGTACCTCAGGATGATCTCGAGAGAGCACCAATGGCCAACCCAGTCGACTTCAGCTCGCATATTGCCTTAAATGTAAATTTGGGCGCAGATCCCGAAGGGAGCGTACGCAGAGAAGGTCGTCCGGTGGTCGAGGTACGCAGGGCGGAGGAGATGGAGGAGTCAGACTCCAAGTAATATTCGAGATGTTACAAGCTCAACAAGTCACTATTGCACAGCTACAAAATCAGCATCGAACGCCGAGTGGGGTCGAATCGGAAGTCGCCCGCCGAACCGAACCAGTGCCAGAAAGGTCAAACGCCAATGAATCAGGGACTGACCCCGCTGTTATGAGAATGCTCGAGGAGCTCACCAAACGAATTGAATCAGGAGAAAAGAAAATTGAGGCAAATGATAAGAAAGTAGAAACATACAACTCCCAGGTTGACCAAATACCGGGGGCACCGGTGATTTTAAAAGGAATGGACTCAAAAAATTTTGTGCAGAAGACGTTCCCCCCAAGTGCGGCTCTGAAACCCATTCCGAAGAAATTTCGTATACCGGACATCCCTAAGTACAATGGGACCATCGATCCCAACGAGCATGTCACCTCCTATACATGCTCTATCAATGGAAATGATTTGGAAGTTGATGAGATTGAATTTGTTCTACTGAAGAAATTTGGAGAAACTCTATCGAAGGGAGAAATGATCTGGTACCACAATCTATCGCCAAATTCCATCGACTCGTTCGCCATGCTTGCAGATTCTTTCGTAAAGGCACATGCCGGGTCAATAAAAGTTCTGATGAGGAAATCAGACCTTTTCAAAGTAAAAAAAAAGGATAACGAAATGCTGAGGGAGTTCATGTCTCGGTTCCAAATGGAACGCATGGAATTACCACCGGTAATAGACGATTGGGCTGTTTAAGCCTTTACTCAGGGGTTGAACGAACAGAGATTGATAGCATCACGTCAACTGAAGCAAAATCTAATTGAATATCTGGCGGTAACCTGGGCCGATGTACATAATCGGTACCAGTCGAAGATCAGAGTCGAGGATGACCAATTGGGAACCCCTTCCGATTCCATATATCCGAACATTCCCTTAGGCAGAAACCAGAGGGATATCGATTGGGAACCTCGGTCAAACAAAGACCGATATCAGCCGTACAATGCATATCGTAGAAACGGCAGCCCCGGATGCAATCCCATCCGAAATGATCGAAGAGGCGATCGAAGACAGAGTTCTCGGGGACTCATGAGCAAAAGTTGTTTCGATAAGCATGTCGATCCCAAAGAGGCACCATGATTATCGGAGTACAACTTCAATATCGACGCACCAGGTATTGTGTCGGCAATTGGGAGAATCAAAGATACTAGATGGCCCAGACCTGTCATGACCCAAACCGATGGGTCGCGACGGGCACCCGGTACCTTACTCAACCTAGTACCAACCTGACGTGTCTTTCTTATTACATCATCATGGGTAACTAGTCCAAAAGGGGCGTCATGAGAGAATACCCGACATAGAACGACCCAACATGATATAGAAACTCATACCTGTGACATACGAGACTATAAGGCCAATGTGATCCTTTATATACTCAAAACATAGGCCGACAAGGCCATACAAGTATCTATATACAGGACATCTGTCTACAAGTCTTTAAGAGTACATAAATATTATAAAGGTCAGGACAGGCCCCATTGTACCAATCAATACATGTACTAATCATACTGACGAAATAAGCAACTCCGGAGCAAATGGAGCGCAGAAACACCTTCCGATGAGCTGATAGCCTACCTGGAGGACTCTCAACCTGTCTATCGGGACCTTCGGGCATGAAACAAAGCGTCCCCAAGCAAAAGAGACGTCAGTACAAATAATGTGCTGAGTATGTAAGGCACATAAATAAGTATATAAAGACATGAAAGAAACATGGAGTAAATGACTCAACCTGTAAGTCTGGATAAATATAAATCATGAAATACTTATAGTGTCATGCATATGCGTATGAATGTCATGTCGTGCATAAGTACATGTGTTCATAACATTATCAAGCTTTTGAGAGCATCCTATCATATCATCTCAGCCACTGTGGGCAAAATCATCAACATATACCAGCTGATTAGGTAGTGGTGCGTATATAACGCCGTAACATGTTCCCATATATATATATATATACACGTATATGACGTCATCTAGTCATGGGTCAATGTACATGTATAAATGAATACAATGCATGAGAAGTATGTCAATAAAATCTCTCGGAACATCATAAGACCATTATGCCTTTGATTAATGTCATGAAATAAACTTTATCAACTTACATATTTTCTGAGACCCATGAACAGACAATAGAATAATAAGACATATGGGAAACCAAGAACATAGGAACCTCTAGTACTTCTATGAATATAGTCATTTATGGAAGTTGTGCATTTGCTCGTTTCATTTGTATCGTATGGAACATACCAAAAAGAAAGAAGGGATAACCTTAACATACCTGAGTCAATTCTCTTGGCAATCCCTTTAACACACGTCAATTGCGATAAAACACGTAACGACAGATCGATTAGGGACACAATTCATATGATATTCTTGGAAAAGATTGTACCGTACTCCCTTAAAATTCGCAATTCATGTTGCACCTTGTAGGAGTTCATAAAAATTCCTTTGAGAATCCATCCGTTCTAGAATTTTTTCATAATAATTACTTTGAGAATATCCATCCCCTTAATGAATTCCATTCGTACTACATGTAGTCATAAGCCTCAATTTTGTGGTCTTAAGAGGCCTTTTATATAAATGGGTGTGGGCCCACACTTGATAAGGATTATTTGCCAAAATCCTCCTAACATGCCACCTAGCCCTTTAGCCCAAGAGTCACCATTTTGATTTTTGTTCCCAAATTCATCTTGATGCCACGTGAAGATGGTGTCCCCTTAAGCTTTATCCAAAAAATTTAATTACAAGTTAATCTCCCACTTAAAAATTCATAATTATCTAATTATTCACACAATTAAGAATTATCTCAAATTACTTAAAATACAACTCACTTTTAACATACCTTATACACCTCACTGTCATGGTCATGCGGTACCTTATATGACACTAGTCCATAAATAGCGGTTATCATAGCTTGGACCGTATTTCATCCCCAAATTGTCAAACTTCGACGGAACTCATTTTTCTTCGATTCGCTTACCCTCTCATCTTCACGAATTTACTCATCACTTGTTTGAAATAGCACAATGCTTATAACCTCAAAATAATCTCATTCTCGAGCTTACGACGAAACTTTAATGTACGACAATGCGGGATGTAATATCTCATTTTCGAGCTTTCATCAATTTACTTATGGCGTACTTTTACGTATGAAAACATGGGGTGTAACATCATTCCCCTCTTTGGAACATTCTTCCTTGAATGGTGACTAATGCACTTATCATTATCATAACCTATAGCTCTTGCAAATACTTTAGTACTCTCCTTGCCATCTAGGCAACTGTTCTGTGAATAAATCCAAAGTCTAGGGCATTTCTACCTTTAGGTCTTTTTCTCACACCATGACCTGTGGTCGGAATTCTTCCAATCTCGTAATTGTTGCTACCTTCGGTCATGCAGTCTGTACGACTTTTTCCTTGTAAGTGCATCTATGCGATTCTCTCTCCTTTTTCCTCCAGATTTTAGCCAATCTCTAGGCCTTACTTTTCAAACATATACAGAGCTTGACAAGATGTCCTTCTGGGAATCTATAGATATATTGAAGTTCTTTGCTCGGTACTTTGTCGAACCTACGAATGTTGCTATATCTTATTTCATAGACCCGGGTATCTATCCGTATGAGTTTACTGCCATAACTCTTACTTTGACTTATCATTATTGAGGTTTGCTACCAAACTCCAACTTACTTTCGTTTCTTCTTATCACAGATGTATAAATCTTCCTTATTACTGTTCATCTAAAAGATGGAATCCTCATCTCCTTTCATATGTCGGAACTTTATCCATCTATTTTTGATTCACCTCAATATTGGTCTACAATCTACTTTTGATAACTTGAAACCTCTTACGTAATCACTATGGCTCACATTGCATCGTGTAACATTTGAAGTGATTTTCCTGTTCCACCTGGGGGCGATACGATACTATACTTCCATAATTGTATTTCATAGCATCCCAATATGATTTACCTTACGTGGGTATTTTAATCCTGTACAATTCATGAAATCATTACTCAATCACAGGCCCAAACATCATCCTTCATCTATCACAATTACCCTTCATTCTATTACCAGGGCAGCATTCCATCTCTTCTAAATGCTAGTCTTAGACTCCTTTGAGTTCATTTAGGCTATACTGAGCTTTCTATAACTTAGAGAAACCATCAGCTCTCTCGTTTTTGTGGGCTTAATCCCGAGGACTTATCCATTCTCGTCACCTTATCACTCGCCCTTTCTTAACCCTACTCATTTCTTCCTAAAACTTTGTCGCTCTACATACTTTAGCTTGCGATTTACACATATCCATTTATACTACTCGCACCCTTCCTTCAACTTGCTTGCATCGTAGATTTCCTTATGTTATTCTGGAACATCAAGCGGGACATCACACCGTCTCAAACTCTTCTTTACTCTCTTAACTAGACCTCTCGATGCCTAGAAACCATAGGCTGGAAGGTATGCCACAGACGATGCCGCTATCATTCCTGGATACTGAATCCCCACGCTTCTAACCTTTTATCCGAAGTATGGACTATTCACAACCTTCTGCATTTGATTATCTCATACGTTATTCACATTTACCTTACTTACCTTAAAATCTTGCATCGTATCTTCTATCTCTTTCATGACCTCCCTTCGACATAGGTATAATTCACATCCACAATTTGAAGTATAATACTTGCACCTCTGGAGCTTCATACTGACTTCTTATGAGGCTGGTACTTCTTCTAACTGGCTTTATCATAGAGCCATTATAGAATATGGCTATTGTACTATCTCTCTTGTACCTCTGATATCTAAGAGTAATTCTGCAATGTTCTCAATCATGAGGTCTATATTTTCTGGGTCCAATAATTAAATTCCTGATTTACTTAGTTGATGTAACTCTTTAGTTTTCTCCTCCTTCTGATCAGCCTTTATGTAGGCTTAAGTTGTCTTTCAATCTTTCATGGAATCTACGTAGGATCATGGTATTAGTTATTACTTTAGCCTCCATAGATGCTATGGAATATTCGTGATACCATAATTTTTATCCTTCGTCTATGACATGGACTCAATTCTTTATTTTAACTTATACCGTAGCTTCTACGGCTGTATGATTGTCAATATATATGCCGCATGTATAATACTCCAAAATCTTAAGTGCGTTCATAATGCAACTAACTCTGGATTATTGATCAACTAGTTCCTTTCATTCCATCTCAGCTTTCTTTAAACGTAAACTTTTGCTTTTCCTGGTCTTTCTATCCCTTGTTGCGTGCATACTTGGATTATCTTGGCGCTCACGAGTACTAGAATCCCATGTAACCCATATGATCTTCAATATCACCTTTTGAGTTTTTATTCTTCCCGTTCATTAGCCACGATAGGTGCCACTTTTTTTATGGAGTGCATATAATGTTGTTGTGAGACTACTGTTACACGACCATTTCCTCTTTAGGTCACTGTGCTTAGGTTGAAGCCTTCTTCCTTATTTACTCAACTAGTCTTTAGTTGTAGTACTTAGGGAGACCTTCTAGATCTTGTAATGTTACAAGCTTGTTATATTCTTTACCCGACAGAATTTTTGATGTTCGTACTCACCTATAATTATCCTTAGTTACTTACCTCCACACTCATGTGCTCGTACGGTTGCTTCTGAACTGAAGTTTTGTCTGTCTTCCCAGTGGGATCTCTTTTATTCCCATAACACTCATACGGTATCTTTAATTACCCCAACTCCTATCTGAATATTTCTCAATGTCACGATGTCATATCTGCGAGACTGAATTCCCCATGTTGGGGTTCACTCTGTTTATCTTGCACGATCTATTGATTTGTCTATATCCTCTTGTCTAGCCATAACTAGGACCTTCCAGAATAAACTACTAACTACTCGTTGGCCCATTCTCATATCAATATTCGGTGTATTTTCTTGGGTAATTTCCTTTGTCTTAACTTACGTCCTGCACTTGCTCCTTATCTATCAATAACATTTCGGGCATAAATCCTTACTTCCTCTCCTTGACGTCGTGTTTGCATAATGTTCTGGAATCGTACCATATCTCTAGGCTTTGAATAAGTGCAATCTCATCCCTTTTTCATTTTATCGCATTCTTCCTTTACCATTCCATAATTACTAGAACCACTTAACTCTAACTTAATGCCACATCACTCCATATTCCCCCCTTTGGGGGAGTACTAAGATTTAGCGCTACGACGATCTACCTATAGATGTTTTACCTCTTCATCTTTGGTGTCTTCTCACATCATCGATGACCCTTACTCACCTTGTGATAATCCTTCTGTACCAAAAATAATAAAATTCCTTACTCGCAAGGGTGACACTTAGTATAACTAGCACATACAATCTCTTAAGTTTAACTTTGCTCACATTTCTTGCTTCAGGGAAGCGTCTTCCTGAATGACCATTCTCTGAATTTCTCATGAATCTTATTCTGTTGTTCATTCTATTTTCCCCAGAATGAAATATGAAATTCTCATGATGTCGACCATTATCAAATCACTCGATCCCTAATTCATGTTTAGTTTATCTTGTTCACTAACCCACACTGATTTCTATTATTCTGGGGTCTAACTTTTCCTTCTGGTAGTCGCGTTGGAGTCACAAACTTATTTCTCGAAATGAGGATATGAATTTATGGTCTATACTCTTTTGTTGTCTCAAGGCCTGTCACCTCTCATCTTTTCCTTCACCTGGATATAGACTCTATAATACTGTCAGTTTTTTTATCTACTGTTGTCATCCATGTATCACATCTTATCATAATGCTTCATTAACTAGGCGCCTCGTACCTTTCTTCATCTTGCTTCTTTTACTTGTTAAAACTTGTATCTATATTCTGAACCTCTCATTGCCTTTCACCATATGGGTGGATAGATGTTCTTTCCTTAAGACTCCTTATCAAGAGGCTTACACGTCTTAGTACACACATGATTTACTGAAGACCTTACAGTTACTCATCATAAGCATCATGAAAAATCAAGTTCCTCTGACTCAACTCTTCCATAGACACATTCAATCTCTTACCAACTGTGTTTCTGGATGTAGGTATCATCTTATTACAAATAAAATAGAAGTTAGGAGTTTGAATTCTTATAAGTGAGCTCTATCACACTATCTAGAGTAAGAAGAAAGAGTGACAGTCCTAAATTCCCTGTAGCCTCTTTCTTATAAGTGTGGTGCACAACACACCCATAAACAAGACTCTACTAGACACGGCTTGTAGACTCCCTAGGAAAGAACTGCTCCGATACCACTTTTGTCACGACCCAAACCGACGGGTCGCGACGGGAACCCGGTACCTTACTCAACCGAGTACCAACGTGACGTGTCTTTCTTATTACATCATCATGGGTAAGTAGGGCAGAAGGGGTGTCATGAGATAACCAAAGTAAACATGAGGGAATACCCAACATAGAACGACCCAACTTGATATAGAAACTCATACCTGTAACATACGGGCCTATAAGGCCAACATGATCCTTTATATACTCAAAACATAGGCCGACAAAGCTATACCAGTATCCGTATACATGACATCTATCTATAAGCCTCTAAGAGTACATAAATATCATAAAGGTCGGGACAGGCCCCGTCGTACCAATCAATACATGTACTAATCATGCTGACCAAATAAGCAACTCCGGAGCAAATGGAGCGCACCAACACCTTCCGCTGAGCTGATAGTCTACTTGGAGGACTCTCAACCTGTCTATCGGGACCTTCTGGCACGAAACACAGCGTCCCCAGGCAAAAGGGATGTCATTACAAATAATGTACCGAGTATGTAAGGCACATAAATAAGTATATAAAGACACAAAAGAAACATGGAGTAAATGACACAACCTGTAAGTCTAGATAACTCTGTAAATAATGAAATACTTATAATGTCATGCATATGCGTATGAATGTCATGTCGTGCATAGGTACATGTGTTCATAACATCATTAAGCCTCTGAGGGAACCCATCATATCATCTCGGTCACTGTGGGAAAAATAATCAACGTATACCAGCTGATCAGGTAGTGGTGCGTATATAACGTTGTAACCTTTTCCCATATCCCATATACATATATATACATATATATACGCGTATATACTGCCATCTAGTCATGGGTTAATGTACATGTATAAATGAATGCAATGCATGAGAAGTATGTCAATAAAATCTCTCAGAACGTCATAAGACCATTATGCCTTTAATTAATGTCATGAAGTAAACTTTATCAACTTACATATTTTCTGACACCCATAAACAGACGATAGAATACTAAGACATATGGGAAATCAAGAACATAGGAACCTCTAGTATTTCTATGAATAGAGTCATTTATGGAAGTTGCATATTTGCTCGTTTTGTTTGTATCGTACGGATCATGCCAAAAAGAAAGAAGGTATAGCCTTAACATACCTGAGTCGATTCTATTGACAATCCCTCTAACACACGTCAATTGCGACAAAACACGTAACGGCGGATTGAGTACGGAAAAATCCGTATGATATTCTTGGAAAAGATTGTACTGTACTCCCTTAAAATTCGCAATTCACGTTGCACCTTGTAGGAGTTCATAAGAATTCCTTTGAGAATCCATCCGTTCTAGTAATTTTTTCATAAGCATTACTTTGGGAATTTCCATCCCCTTAATGAATTCCATCCGTACTACATGTAGTCATAAGCCTCAATTTTGTGGTCTTAAGAGGCCTTTTATATAAGTGGGTGTGGGCCCCACACTTTGTAAGGATTATTTGCCAAAATCTTCCTAACATGCCACCTAGCCCTTTATCCCAAGAGTCACCATTTTGATTTTTGGTCCCAAATTCATCTTGCTTCCACGTGAAGATGGTGTCCCCTTAAGCTTTATCCAAAGAAATTAATTACAAGTTAATCTCCCACTTAAAAATTCATAATTACCCAATTATCCGCACAATTAAGAATTATCTCAAATTACTTAAAATACTACTCACTTTTAACATACCTTATACACCTCACTATCATGGTCATGTGGTACCTTGTATGACACTAGTCCATAAATACCGGGTATTATATCTTGGATCGTATTTCATCCCCAAATTGTCAAATTTCGACGGAACTCACTTTTCTTCGATCGCTTATCCTCTCACCTTCACGAATTTACTCATCACTTGTTTGAAATAGTATAATGCTTATAGCCTCAAAATAATCTCATTCCTGAGCTTACGACGAAACTTTAATGTACAACAATGCATGATGTAATATCTCATTTCCGAGCTTTCATGAATTTACTTATGGCATACTTTTGCATACGAAAATATGGGGTGTAACAAGACCCATACATACCGATCCTTCCCAGAGAAACCCCAATCTAATATGCAAGTATCACGACATGCATGGCCACAGAACTGAAGACTGCAGACAACTGAGGGAGGAGGTAGCCCGTCTATTCAACGAGGGCCACTTTCGAGAGTTCTTAAGCGATCGAGCCAAAACCCTTTTCAGAGAAAGGGACACCAACAGGAAAAATGAACAAGAAGAGCCACAACATGTGATCCATATGATCGCCGGTAGGGTCGATATTCCACAAGGGCCCGTGATCAAACGCACCAAAGTATACAAGGGAAAAACGAACCCTAGATTATGTGCCAGAAGGCACCGTATCATTCAAAGAATATGAAGCAGAAGGAATCTCTCAACCCCACAATGATGCTCTGGTAATTTATATCCTTGTGAATAAAATTCAGGTTAAGCATGTGTTAATTGATCCAGGGAGCTCAACAAATATAATTCGATCGAGGGTTGTAGAGCAGCTCGGCCTACAAGATCAAATCGTACCTGCAGCTCGGGTCCTGAATGGTTTCAACATGGTCAGTGAAACAACTAAAGGTGAAATCATTTTATCGGTGAACGTAGTTGGGGCTATACAAGAAACCAAGTTCCATGTAATCGAGGGTGACATGAGGTACAACACGTTGCTCGGAAGGCCCTGGATTCACAATATGAGGGCAGTCCTTTCAACTCTCCATCAAATGCTGAAATTCCCAATGCCAGATGGAGAGAAAACGGTATATGGGGAACAACATGCCGCAAAGGAAATGTTCGCGGTCGATTAGGTAGTGCCGATATCGGTGCTTTCGACAATAAAAGGATCGGAGGTTAAAGGGAAATAGGAGGCCAAATAGCAACCACAACCACCAGCCTTGACCCAGTCGAAAAAGCAGGGAATGGAAGAAGAGGACGGCGATTACTGGATCCCTCGATCCTTCATTATTCCTGAAGATTCCGACACCACCAAATCAACAGTGTTAATCCCCGAACTCAGGAAAAAACTCATTAAATTTCTTATTGATAATATGGATTATTTTGCTTGGTCCCACTTAGATATGATAGGGATCCCACCGGAGATAACAACCCATCGATTGAGTCTGGACCTGAGGTTTAGACCCGTAAAACAAAAGATAAGGTCCCATTCCGAGGCAAAACATGCATTCATCAAGGACGAGGTAACCAAACTTCTCAAAATAGGATCCATCCGGGAAGCAAAATATCTCGAATGGTTAGAAAACGTAGTTGTGGTCCATAAAAAGGGGAACAATCTTTGGATGTGCATAGATTATAATGATTTAAACAAAGCATGTCACAAAGACTCTTTTCCTCTTCCCAATATCGATCGCATGATCGATGCCACAGCCGGCCATGAGATCCTTAGTTTTCTCGACGCCTACTCCGGGTACAATCAAATTCAAATGAACACGAAGGATCAGGAAATGACTCCATGGAACATATTGTTATACCGTAATGCCTTTTGGACTAAATAATGCTGGTGCTACTTACTAACGCCTAGTGAACAAAATGTTCGAAGAGCAAATAGGTAAATCAATGGAGGTATATATTGACGATATGCTAGTTAAGTCCCTGCGCACAGAGGACCATTTAACGCATTTGCAGGAAACCTTCAAAATATTGAGAAAATACAACATGAAGCTCAATCACGAGCAATGTTCTTTCGGGGTTGGTTCGGGCAAGTTCCTCGGCTTTATGGTGTCGAATCAGGGAATCGAAATCAACCCCGATAAAATCAAGGCAATCAAAGACATCTCAGTCATGGACAGGCTTTAAGGTCGTACAAAGATTGACAGGACGAATAGCCGTCTTAGGCCGATTCATTTTTAGGTCTTCAGATGGAAGCCACGGGTTCTTCTCGCTACTCAAAAAGAAGAACAATTTTGCTTGGACCCCGGAATGCCAACAGGCGTTGGAAGAATGTAAGTGGTATCTCTCGAGTCCACCATTGCTTCATACTCCAAAATTATATGAACAACTCTACTTATACTTATCAATCTCGGAAGTCGCGGTAAGTGGTGTCCTAGTTCGAGAATAGCAAGGTACGCAATTTCCCGTTTATTGTGTTAGTCGAAATTTAGGCGAGGCCGAGACCTAGTACCCACACTTCGAAAAATTGGGGCTTGATCTAATAATTTCACGACCCAGAAATCCACTGGTCATTGATGGCACCTAACCCAACTAATAACTATCCAATTTTAATGAAATTAATAAAACAATTAAAGGGCAGAAATTATCTGAAACTTATACATTTCCCAAGGACTGGTAGTACAAATCACGAGCTTCTAAGAATAGAGTTTACAAGGCTGAAATGAAATAGATACATAGTCTATTTAAAAAGTACATAACAGAGTTTTATAGATTTGAGGCTACCACGAACAAGAGGCAGCCACAACCGGGACGCAGGTACATCTTCAATCCAGATCTTATCGAACACAACAACATCAGCAGCCAACATCTGCACGCAAGGTGAAGAAGAATAGTATGAGTACAACCGACCACATGTACTCAGTAAGTAACAAACCTAATATTAGGTTGAAAGTCGTGACGAGCTAACACAAAGGTCGGGTCCAATACCAATATTCAGCAACAGTTCATAACAACATAGTATAAGTAATAAAAGAGGTATATCAGAAATAAAATGCTCAGCTCGTTCATAGTTTCATAAAAATAGGCATGTTTTTCAAGTATCTCAGTGAAAACCCAAATCTTTTACCGAAAATGCCAAAAATACGAGTATTTTTGAAAACTATGATTTTCCCCAAAACTCCTTTCAACAATAAGTAAGATGTTTCATTTTCAGATAGCATGAGGAGCGTACGTCTCTATGCCTACATGTCAAGATACAGTTAAAATCATAAATGTCCCAAAAACTGGGTAGCAGAAGGAAATGCATCTCGATGATTAGCTCATGTACTCACACTCTCAGAGTACTCAATCTCACAGTCTCGCATTCTCTCTCATTATGCTCAATTCTCAACACACTCAAACACCAGCGCCGAACAATACTCGTTGCGACGTGCAGCCCGATCCACATATATATAGTCGACTGCGCTCACTGGGCGTGTGCATACTCCGGAGGGGATCCTACATCCAAAGCACTATAATTTGCACGGACAACTCACGTGCTGTACGGAAAAATCACGTGCTATAATATCAATATCAGAATTCGCACGGACAACTAACGTGTTATAGTATCAATATCAGAATCCACATGGACAACCCACATGCTATAGTATCGATATCCTCACAATTAGGCCCTCGGCCTCACGCAGTCATCAATCTCTCCAGCCTCTGTCTCTCGGGCTCACACTAACATGACACTAGCCCGAAAATGATGATATGATGTATCAGTAAATACAACAGAGACTGAGATATGATATGCATATGAATGCGTATGACTGAGCACATAAAGCAACGAAAGAAAATAACTCAACAACAGAAATAACCCCAGTGGGTCCCAACATGATAAGCATGAAGCCTAGACATGGTGTCTAATATGGATCACAACTCAATAGCTCAAGTACGTAGAAATTTCATAATTATAGGTAAGATCAGGTAACTACATAGTACCTGTAAAATAGCAGAGTCACAATTCACACGGTGCACGCCCACACACCCATCACCTTGCATATGCGTCACCTCAACACCAATCACATAACACGTAATTCGGGGTTTCATGCCCTCAGCACTAAGTTTAGAAGAGTTACTTACCTCAAACAAGCCAATTACAATACCGAGCAAGCCAAGCGATGCTCCGAAAATACCATCTCGCGCGTACCAACCTCTGAATAGATCAAAACTAGCCAAAAGCAACTCAAATACATCAAATAAAGCCCAATGAAACAATTTCAAATTATAAAGATCAAATGCTTAGTCAAAACCCAAAACAGGCCAAAAATCACATCCGGGCCCGTGCCTCGAAATCAGACATAAGTCACGAAATATGAACACACATTTACTCACGAGTCCAACCATACCAAAATTAGCCAATTCTGATCGCAACTCGACCTTCAAATCCCCAATTTATAGTTATGAAGTTTCTACAATTTTTTCCCAAATTTGCATCTCAAAGTACTAACTAAATGATGAAACCAGTGATATATTCATGTATATCAACCAAATCCGAGTTAGAATCACTTACCTCGATGAATTTCTTGAAAAACCCACGAAAGATTGTCACAAACCGAGCTCTCTAGGTCCAAAAATAAAATAATACCTCGGTTATATAGTACACCCTCTGACCTCTCAATGTGTGGTCCGCACGTTTTCAAGTGCGGTCGCACATTTCCAAGTTCTGCGGTCACAATAAAATTGTGCAGCCGCACTTCACAGCCTCTCCACTACCAGGCTTGAGTAAAATGACCATAACTTTCGGTACAAATGTCCAAAAGACTATTTCTTTATCTTTTTGGAAACTAGACACGAAGGGATACAATTTTTTTTTAACTCATCTCCAAATTATTTCTGGATCAAAATATATAAGCTTCCAAAGCAGGACTAGCGAACCTGCAGAACACCCTGTAGTGCGGCCGCAGACAAAATTGTGCGGTCCGCACTTTTCCTCTGCGGTCCGCAAATTTTCGTCTGCTGCAGCACTTTTTCATATGCTACAACACTCAAAAATGTGCCTCAACACATGGAATTTTGTGGTCCACACTTCCAACGTTCCGGAAGAACATCAGAGTGTTGAAATGCCCGGACTCGCTCAAAACTCACCCCGAAACTCACCCGATCCATTCGGGATCCCGTTCAATTATACCAACAAGTCCCGTAATATAATACGGATTTAATCGGGGTCTCAAATCACACTTAACAAGGATAAAACACAAATCACCCGTCGATTAAAGCCTAAGAACTTATAAACTTCTAAATTCCACATTCAATGTCGAAACCCATCAAAACACGTCTGATTGACCTCAAATTTTGCACACAAGTCACAAATGACATAATGGATATATTTCAATTTCCAGAATCTAATTTCGATCCCGATATCAAAAAGTCAACTCCCCGGTCAAACTTCCAAACATAAATTTCTTTTTAGCCATTTCAAGCCTAATTAAACTATAGACTTCCAAATAATTTTTCGAACACGCTCCTAAGTCCAAAATCACCATACGGAGCTATTGGAATCATCAAAATTCTATTCTGGGTCCGTTTACATATAAGTCAATATCCGGTCAACCTTTAAACTTCAGCTTTAAACCTTTAATTTCATTCTTCCAAACTAAGTCTGAAATAATGGAGCTATTCAAGACTTCAAATAGTAGAAAGGAGCGTACATGCCCAAAACGTCCAGTCGAGTCATTACAAATAAATGCCTTTAGGAAACTAAAATCATATTTTCAGTGTCACCCAATATGTGTGGTGACCACTTACCCTCTTCGTAATGTTTTTCATAAGCTCGAACTACCGGGTCGATTGGCCAAATAGGTTGTCGAACTCAATGGGCATGATATCAAGTATCAACCCCGGATGGCCATCAAGTCTCAAATCTTAGCAGACTTTGTGGCTGACTTCATGCCAACCCTCGTACCCGAGGTCGAAAAGGAACTTTTTTTAAAATTGGGTACATCATCGGGGATGTGGACCATTTTCACAGACGGCGCTTCAAACGTGAAGGGGTACGGTATAGGCATCATTTTGAAGCCGCCCAAAGGCAATACAATTAGGCAATCTATCGAAATTTCTAAGTTGACTAACAATGAGGCCGAGTACGAGGCCATGATTGCAGGTCTCGAACTGGCTAAAAGCTTGGGAGTAGAGGTCATCGAGGCCAAACGTGACTCCCTACTGATGGTAAACCATGTCAACAGAAACTTCGAGGTTCGAGAGGATCGAATGCAGGGGTAATTGGATAAATTGCAAGTAACATTACATCGGTTTAAAGAATGGACCTTACAGCATGTACCTCGAGAAAAAAACAGTGAGGCCGATGCCCTTGAAAATTTGGGGTCATCGATCGAAGACGACGAATCAGCTCGGGGACTATTGTGCAACTTCCGAAGTCAGTGATCAAAGAAGGCCATACAAAAATAAACTCCACAAGCCTAACCTGGGATTAGAGGAATAAATACATCAAGTATTTGAAAAATGGGAAACTCCCGTCGGACCCTAAAGATCAAGGACTCTACGAACGAAAGTTGCACGATTCACTCTGGCCGAAGATGGAACTTTATACAGGAGGATCTTCGATGGAGCGTATGCAGTGTGTTTGGGACCGGGAGACATCGACTACGTCCTACGAGAAATTTACGAGGGTACTTGTGGAAACCATTACGGTGCCGAATCACTGGTTTGTAAAGTCGTCAGAGCGGGATATTATTGGGCCAAAATGGAAAAATACACTAAGGAATTCGCTCGAAAATGCGACAAGTGCCAAAGACATGCGTCGATGATCCATCAGTATGGAGAGCAACTCCATTCAGTATTATCACCATGGCCATTCATGAAATGGGGAATGGACATCGTCGGCCCTCTGCCATCGGCTCCAGGTAAAGCTAAATGCATTCTATTTATGACTGACTATTTCTCTAAATGGGTTGAAGACAGGCCTTCGAGAAAGTCAGAGAAAAAGAAGTTATAGACTTCATTTGGGATCATATCATATGCCGATTCGGGATACCTGCAGAAATTAAATGCGACAATGGAAAATAGTTCATCGGCAGCAAAATAAAAAAGTTCCTCGAAGATCACAAAATCAAAAGGATCTTATCGACACTGTATCATCCTAGTGGGAACGGATAGGCCGAATCGACAAACAAGACCATCATTCAGAATCTAAAGAAAAGATTGAACGACGCCAAGGGAAAATGGAGAGAAATTTTTCCCGAAGTCCTTTGGGCATATCGAACAACGTCAAAATCCAGAACTTGGGCAACACCATTCTCCTTAGTATATGGCACCGAAGCTCTGATCCCGATCGAAGTCGGGGAACCTCGCATTAGATTTTGATACACAAATGAAGAGTCAAATCACGAGGCTATGAATACGAGCCTCGAATTACTAGATAAAAAATGGGAGGTCGCCCTCGTCCGAATGGCTGCACAAAAGCAACGCATCGAAAGGTATTACAATCGAAGGGCTAACCCTCGCCCTTTTAGAATTGGGGACTTAGTTTTGAGAAAAGTCACCCTTAACACTTGATACCCAAATGAAGGAAAACTCGGCCCAAATTGGGAAGGACCGTATCAGGTCCTCGACATCATCGGAAAGGGATCTTACTAGCTTGGCACGATGAACGACGAACAACTGCCAAATAATTGGAGCATATCGCTCCTCAAACGATATTATTGTTAAGGTATGACCTTCTCCTTTTTCGTTTATATTTTATACTAACTTGTTGCAGGTGTTCGAACGGAGGCATCGATGTTTTCTCCAAACATGAAGTCCTTAGGTCTGAAAGCATGTGTTGCGCTCTTTTTCCCTTCGATCGATTTTTATCCCAAATGGATTTTTTTGGAAAGGTTTTTAACGAGGTAACCATTGTTCGTGCTAACTTAGAGCAATTCAACAGTATTTGAGGCTTCTTTATAATCAACCTCGAACACTAGGGGGCATCACCCTTGGATGTTATATTTTCAAGGAAAATACTTCATATCAGCAGCGTCTCGATAAGTGAATTTTTAAAGGGCCAACGGTCGAATGAACCGTGTCCATGTAGATTACTCGATCCTTAGTGACAAAACATGTACGCATGTTTAATCTATCGAAAGAAGTATTTTTTTTACCAGATGTTTCGTGCCTTTGGTGAAATTTCTACTCTATGATTTCATACTTATGATTTATTACGAAAACTGACTCAAGGGCCGATCGCAACTAAAGCTCGAAAAATTAACCCCGTACTCGGGGACTGCCGTCCAAAAATTGACATGTTCGAATTACTAAATTTCAAGACCGTAGGACCTTAAAAAGGCAATCCTCGATTAAGACTGTAAGACCTTAAAAAGGCAATATTTGATTTTATAGGCCAAGGCCACCCCACTCGGGGACTAACACTTCGAACAGGTTCGAAGTATAATTGGGAAAATAAGCCCAAGAGGCAGATCCCAAGGCTGCAGCCAAATTAACGCGGCTCGGAGACGTCTGAATTCCGCAATAAAAACAGCCCTTCGAATTCTTTTATAAACCGGTTGAAAAGGCTACCCTCGGCAAAATCACCAAAGGGCCTTGACAATGTCAGCCCTCGAAAAAACTTAAGGTGTATCGAATTGTTCGAGCCTTCGAACAATTCAGTACGGGAAATCATTCTGAGGCATAAAAAAAAATTTACACGATTAAATTTTTAAGCCGAAAAGGGAAAAAGCCACTCTTATGAGGCCATATCGGCCAGATTCGGGAGCCTAAGGTCCATCACATTTTTTGAGTTCGAGAATTCATCCTCACTCAACTAAAACTTAAGGGTCTTCCTACTTCGAGTTCAAGCGAGTTCCCACTCGACTACAAAGGCTATATTAGTTTCGGCCAAGTTGCCTAAGATTCAAAGTCACAAACATATTTTTCACAAGGAATGAAGTATATCAAAAATTTTACAAGGCACAAAGCAAATTGAAATTTTCACAAGTCAGAAAATTGAGACATAATTCAAAAAAGAAAATATTTTATATATGAACGAAGCTATTTACAAAGGACCAACCAGGGTCCTACACAAAAAAAAGAAAAAAATGCAAAGACTCCTAGCTATTCTCGGGGGAATCTTCTTCCTCGGGCTCTTCGCCATCTTCGGAGCCACTCTTACTGCCATCATCATCGTTGTCGTCATCAGAAGAGGCCAACAACCTAGCATCGGCTTCATTCTCTTTTTCCTTTGCTATCTCTTCGGAAAGATCGAAGCCTCGGGAGTGGATCTCTTCGAGGGTCTCTCTCCGAGATTGGCATTTTTCAAGCTCGGCAATCCAATGTACTTGTGTTTGAGCAGTATCAGCAGCCTCCCGCACTTGAGCTTGAGCGGCTTCGGCATCGTCCCTATAAATAGCCACCATCTTGTCAGCCTCAGCTTTTTCTTTTTTGGCTTCAGCTTGAGCCTTTGCAAGTTCGGAAGCCAACCGAACCTCGAGCTCTTCTATCTTCTTTTCCTAAGCGGAGCGCTTTTCCTTCATACTTTGAAATTGGACTTCGGCTGACGACAACCAGGCCAGGGCAGTCTCTTTCTCAGCAGCAAGGCGATCCATGCCTTCCTTTCACCCGTTGGACTCCGCTTTCACTTGGTCGACCTCCTCTCAGAACAGCTCAATACTCTCGATATTTTGTTGTAGCTATGATATTGAAACGTTAGCCTCCATTGCCGAATCAAGACCATGAACTTTTAGGAGTATCATTACCTGCTTGATCAAGTCGGTCTTCTCCTCGTGAGCCTTAGCTAATTCGGCCCGGAGGTCTTTTATCTCCTCATCCTTTTGCCCACAGTGGAGTTTGAAGGCATTCCTCTCCTCCGAAAGCCTCTAGAGGTCGGCCTCACACTGGCTCAACTCGGCCCGGGACTTGGAAAAGCCTTTATAGAAAAGGAAGGATTTAGACAAAAAATAGAAGAATGCTACATCAAAAAAGGAACTAAAATATACCTGGCTACGAAGTCGTTGGGACTCTTCGAAGATGGTGGATGCGTCATTCAGGTCGGAGGCATCCTCGACCCCGGTAAAGCAATCCTGGAAGGGATCCTCCCGACTGGGGACTTCATCTACTTCGGGGGTCCTTAAAGATTGAGCATCCCGTATCGCCTCTTCGGAAAATTCAGGAAGGGATGGTGAGTGACCTGCTGTCATTTCACCAAGTGAGTCTCTTGGGGCGCTCTTTTCAACTAGAAGGGTCCCGGGACCAGCCCACTCAGATATACTCTCCATTTGACGAGAAGCAGCTTCGATTCGGACGATTTGGGGACCTTGCCCGAATCCTTCTCCAAGGCCTCCTCAGTACGAGGTGGGGCCTCTCCAACCACCGCCGATTCAGCATCCTTAAAGGCCACGATATTTTTTCTCGCTCGGGTCACTAGCATCGAGCCACCATCTTCATCTTCTTCTTCTTCCTCCCTTAGCTCCTGAACTACATGGGGAGGAAGGCCAGCAATATCTATTCTCGATTTGCTAATCGAGCTGTTCTTCTTTTTGGGCTTTGGGACCTCGGAAGTTGAGGCCCTTTTTCTCTTATTGTCCTTCGCCAGTTTCAAAACCGGAGCCGAAGGCTCCTCCTCACCAGATGGAGGCCTCATGGCCGCATCCTTGCTCAAGACTGCACACAAAGAAATTAAATAAGTATAAATATATATTACCAATTCATCGGATATGTAAATGAGGAATCTTATTATGGTTCTTTGCCTCCCACAGGCCTTTTGCGAAATTGCGCCAACATCACTCAGAGTAAGTGGAGGTCGAGGCTAATTTTCGGACCCATCTCTCGAGGTCGGGGATCACAAAAGGCATCCAAGCAGTCGCTGCATAATGAAAGAAGGCATTAGATAAAGCATAAGAGCAGAACAAAGCATGGAAATTAACAAGTGAAGTGGCACTTACACTTCGTGTTCCATTTATCAGGAAATGGCATTTTCTCCATCGGGATGAGATCAAAGGTGCTCACTCGAACAAATCTACCTATCCATCCCCGATCTTTGTCCTCGTCGATGCTCGAGAAAAATACCTTGGTTGCCCAACGTTGCAGTTTAATCAACCCTCGAAAGATACGAGGGTTGTATAATGTGATGAGGTGATTGAGGGTGAATTATCCCCTCGGCTTTACTCGTGAGGAATCGGAGCATAATGACTATGCGCCAAAAGGAAGGGTGGATTTGTCCTAAAGTCACCTGGTACTAGCGGCAGAAGTTAATAATATCAGGGTCGAGGGGGCCCTGCCTGAAAGGGTAAGTGTAAACACTCAGGTACCCTTCCACGTGGGTAGTAATGATCTCTTCAAGGGATGGAATCACTACCACTTTATCCCCCCCAGTTGCAATCTCTCTTGATCTGCTCGAGATACCCAATAGTTATCGAGTAAATGTAACTCGACACATGCTCGCACCGACCAGGGACCGAGGGAGATTTCTAGGTCTTAAAATCAATTTTAAGACGTCACGAGCCGAGAACGCACTCGTCAGGGAACGGATCCACCGGCATTTTATCGTCGGCCGGCCGGGAAGTAGAAGAAGAAGAAGAAGAAGAAGAAGAAGAAGAAGAAGCTTTCTCCTTTTTTGGAATTGTTTTAGATGTTTTCGCCATTTTATGAGTTGAGGAACGAAGAAGATAGTAAGATTTGGTGTTTGAATACTAGCGGTGAAACCTGAAGATTAATGAAGAGAAGAACTTGAGAGAGGTAAAGGCTTAGAAGATTAGATGAAAGTGAAAGTAAAGTATGATTCAATGAGGAGAAGGCCTATTTATGGATTTACGGTGACAGTTCAACAGCACTAGTGGCTGACCGCTAACTGACGCTCATTAATGGTTTGGGGAACTGTATCGTATGGACGTTATAGTAGCCTATATTTATGCAATTTAGACTTTATTTACACTCTAATTTAGCCTCACTTTATTGAGGTTTGAATGTTAAAGATAACAAAATGCTCTAATTGAGAAATTGATGTTTTGCAGGAGCCACTCCAAGCTAGGAGGGAGCTAAAGAGTGTTTTGGAGTCATTATGAAGTATGGAAGGCCAATCGAAGGTTAGCCCGGGCGAAAAGCAGCGAGAAAAGCAAGTGAAACGCAACATCCAGGTGTGCGGCCGCGAAGTGAGCCGCGATTAGCTCGCGAACTTGAGGCAGTAGGGCAGTCAAAATCCACGACCGGATCCACAGTTGAATTCGCGGCCGCGGACGGGCGGTCAAAAGCGAAACACGTATGGGCAATTTTGTAATTTCCCAGGCAACTAACCTAAACTTATATGAAGCCTAAACTCGCCTAGAAGTTGGAGATAGCTGGTTTTAGAAGATTTTAGAGGCAAGAACAAGGGAGAGAAGCAAAATCAATTCCTAAGAGTTTTATCTTCTTATTCTTACTTCTATTTTGATGATCATGAATTATATTAGTGATTTGTTTTGCATTAGTATGAGTAGTTAAACTCTTAATCTATGGTTTTGATGGAACCTATTGAAGGATGAATTTCTCGTTACGTTAATATAGATTTGTCATAATATTCTCTCTATTTGTTCAACTATATGTTTATTGTTGTTGATTGAAGGGCCCTCAATTAACTGTTCCTATTTAGTGTGCATTACTCGGGAGAGAGTTCATATTTAGGTCGTTGTTGAACAACATCATTCCTAACGTATATGAGGGATCAATACGAAGGGTTTAAAGGTAGATTAGGGATAACAAAACCTTGGGTGTAATCTAAGTGAGCTGTAATTAAGGATAACTAGCGTAATTCGGGAGAATATGTCTAGTATATTGTTGTAATTACTCGGGAGAGAGTTACGACAGTCAGAGTTCTCATGAGCGATAGAGAAGACTTAGGAAAATTTATAGTAAACGTAGCGGAAAGGATTCCGACAATAGAGGAAATTAGAACCTTAGATCATTCCAATTCTTGTCTACAACTCGTTCGTAGTTAGTTTTTAATTATTGCATTTTCATTATGTAATATTTAGTTAGTAAATATCCAATCTATTGCTTAAATATTTCTGAAGATTGAATATATATATTTGTGTGAGTCCAATAGTTGTGATTGATAGGTTAATTCCCTGTGGGATTCGACTCCGGACTTGTTAACCGGAATATATGTGCAACGACCGCTTTGTCCTTTTTATAAAGCATAGTCGGGCGTGATCAAATTTTGGCGTCGTTGCCGGGGAATACACGTTGTTATTAATTGCAGTTAAAAGAAGTTCACATATTCTTAATTTAGTCAATTTTCTTCAATTTAAACTGAATACATTGAAATTCTAACGTTTGTAGTCTTAGGTGTTACAAGTGCATGCTTAGAAACTCCTCAAGAACTGGTGAATTGTTCGAAGCATTATCAGATCCCGAGAAAGTTTTTAAGGCACTGAATCGTGCAAACAAGAAGGGTAAACAACAACAGAACCCAACAGAACAAATCGAACCAAACATGGATGACAGAGTAGAAATTCTGATTAACAGAAACAATGCGAATGACCCGAACAATCAGGGTGTGGTTCCTCTTGTGCCATAAGAAGCGTTGTATGACTGGGCACAACCCACTGCCGACAATCTGGCAACTAGAACTACAGTCCCTCGGTACAAGCAGAATCATTCCAAATCACAAATAACATGCTACATTTGTTGCAGAACAAGGGACTGTTCTCAGGGTCATACATTGAAGACCCTCAGCAGCATCTGAAGAATTTCCTGTCGATATGTGCCGTGCAAAGGCAACACAATGTGACACCGGAAGCAATAGGGTTGTTGTTGTTTCCATTCTCAGTGACAGGAGCTGCTCAAACTTGGCTTAACTCGCTCCCCATAAACTCCATCACTACTTGGGAGGAATTAGTCAAGCAATTTGTGAACAAATTATACCCACCCAATAAGACCGCTCAACAAATTGATGAGATATTGAGCTTCAGACAAAAACCAACAGAGACATTACAAAAAACGTGGGAGAGGTTCAAGGGTCTGCTGGTTACGTGTCCACATCATGGTATTCCAGAGCAAATGTTGGGGCAGAGGTTTTACATGGGTTTGGCAGATAGCTTGAAGGCCAATGTTGATGCTTCAGCAGGTGGAGCATTTTTGAGAAAAACATTCAGAGAAAGAAAGATCTTACTTGACAAGATGGCACAAAACTCATGATGGACGACAATAAACGCTTCAATCACTCTTGTGGTTCAATAACTCCATAGCTGAAAATATGGCCACTCTATTGACACACATGAGCCTCTTCACCAAGAAGGTTGATGAATCACTCTAGAAACAGCAGGTACACATAGTTGATGCAACTAATGGGGGTTTATGTACATCATGCATTAATCAACCATATGTTTTCTCGTGGAGTGGGGAAGGTGATAACCAACAGTATTAGAAGAACATGAATTATGTGGCTAACTATGGAGGACAAAGACCAGGTGTTCAGAATTGGGGTCAGCAGAATCAACAATATAGACCAGTTCCGCAACAGCACAACAATAGCAACAATCTTGGGGCCATGTGACCTCAGGGTCAAGTGGTTCCTTACCAAAGACAATGTGGCTACAACCAGCAAAATCAACAGCAGGCTAATCATCAACTTCAACAACATCAGCATGTGAGACATGAAGATGGGTTTGCTAGACTTGAGGGAATTATGCAACAATTGATTGGGTCCACTGGGAAAATAAATGAAAGAGTAAACTCACATGAGTCAGCAATAAAGAATATTGAGATCCAATTGGGACAGATTTCGATGGCTTTAAATAATCGTCCCCAGGGGACACTACATGCAAACATACAAATCAATCCAAAGGAACAGGGCCTGAAACAGCTAATGGCAGTAAGTCTTCGAAACGGTAGAGACCTAGACCTGGAGCAAGAAATTGCTCGCGAAAGCAGACCTATCGAGACACTGGTGCCAGTACCCATTGAGGTAGATGATTCACCAGGGTTAACTGAGGTGACAATACAACATGCACAAGAGGATGCCAACAAAGAAAAAGAGGTTGTGAAATAGATTGAGGCAGCACAGGAACCGATAGTGGAGGCAGTGCCTGAACAAGAAAAAAATCAAATCACATGGAAGAAGCGACTTCCAGCACCATTCCCACAAAGATTGGCCAAATATCAGAAAGATGAGCAGTACAAGAAATTCTTGGAGATGTTGAATTAAATTCAGGTAAACATTCCATTGATTGATGCTTTAAAGGAGATTCTTGGTTATGCAAAAATGATGAAGGACTTGATGTCACGCAAGTTCGACTTTCAAGACTTGGCCACGGTTACACTAACTCGGACTTGCAGTGCGTTATGATGAGACCCATCGCTGAGAAGCTGTCTGACCCAGGGAGTTTCATAATCCCATGCACAATAGGCAATTATGCATTTGCTAAGGCACTGTGTGATTTGGGGGCAAGCATAAACCTTATTCCCCTAACTATCTACAAAAGGCTAGGAATTGGAAGAGCTAGACCTACGTCCATGTTACTACAGCTGGCTGACTGGACAGTAAGAGACCCTCTGGTATTCTAGATGATGTACTAGTACAAGTTGGGAAGTTTGTGTTCCCAGCAGATTTTGTTATTCTTGTCTGTCGGGTTGACGAAGAAATTCCCATAATTTTAGGAAGACTATTCTTGGCCACTGGGAGAGCTCCAATTGACTGTGAAACTAGACAGCTCAAAATGAGATTAAATGATGAAGAGATAACATTCAACGTGTAGAAATCTATTCGGCGACCAAGTGAATTCGCCAATTGCTCTCTGATAGATGTCGTGGATGTAATTTTAGAGGAGGAAGATGAGACATTGAACACTAAAAATCCTCTAGCAACCTATCTCATGAACCTAGATGAAGCCAATGGAGAAGAATTGACAGAGTGGGTACTTTCTCTTAAAGGACAAGGTTTATGGAAGAGGGAGCTCGAATTTGAGCCCTTGCACTTAGAGGAAAGAAAAAAAACCCAGCTAAGCCGTCGATAGAAGAGCCACCAAAGTTGGAACTGAAGGCACTGCCATCTCATCACAGGTACTGACGGAGTGCAAGACTGCAATTGGGTGGACCATTGCAGACATCAAGGGTATCAACCCGGCCTTCTGTATGTATAAGATTTTACTGGAAGATGGGAACAAACCTTCCAAAAGAACCCCAATATGAAGGAAGTGGTGAAGAAAGAAGTGATTAAGTAGTTAGATACGGGAATCATATTCCCCATCTATGACAGCAACTGGGTTAGCCCAATTCAGTTGTGCCAAACAAGGGAGGTATGACAGTAGTGAAAAATGAGAACAATGAATTGATCTCTACACGAACAGTCACAAGTTGGCGAATCTGTATGGATTACAAGAAGTTGAACTTGGCTACCTGGAAAGACCACTTCCCACTTCCATTCATTGATCAGATGCTAGATAGATTGGAAGGCAGGTCCCACTTTTGCTTTCTGGATGGGTACTCGGGGTATAATCAGATCTCTATTGCACCATAGGACAGAGATAAAACCTCGTTCACCTGCCCTTATGGAATTTATGCTTTTCAAAGAATGTTGTTTGGCCTATGCAACGCACCTGCCACATTCCAAAGGTGCATGATGGCCATCTTCACAGATATGGTAGATGAAATAATTGAGGTTTTCATGGATGATTTCTCAGTGGTGGGGAATTCATTCGATGACTGCCTCAAGAACTTGAGAAGAGTATTGAAGAGGTGTATCGAGACGAATCTAGTACTCGACTAGGAAAAGTGTCATTTCATGGTACAGGAAGGTATAGTCTTGGGATACCTAGTGTCAAGTAAAGTCATTGAAGTGGATTGTGCAAAGGTTGACGTGATAGAAAAGATTCCACCACCCACTTCTGTGGTGGCGATTGAAAACTATATGGCGAGCGGTATTGTTCCTTATGACCTTTCCTCTGTCCAAAAGAAAAAGTTCTTTCGTGATTGTCGCATGTATTATTAGGATGAGCCTTATCTGTTCAGGATTTGTATTGATAACATGATCCGGAGATGTATCCTCGAGATAGACCAGTCTTCTATTTTGCAGGCATGTCATGTATCACCATACGGTGGGCATTTCGGGGGAGTAAGGACAGCTGCAAAAATCTTGGAGTCGGGCTTCTACTTGCCAACATTGTTCAAAGATGCACATTTATGGGTAAAGGGTTGTGATGAATGTCAGTGTACCGGGAATATTTCCCCTCGACATGAGATGCCTATGAACCCAATTTAGGAGGTAGAAGTGTTTGATGTATGTGGAATCAATTTCATGGGGCCTTTCATCAGCTCATATGGCAACAAGTACATACTCGTCGCTGTGGATTACGTGTCCAAATGGGTGGAGGATGCAGTGCTCCCTACAAATGATGCAAAAGGGGTGATTGTTTTTTTAGAAAGAAAATATTCACTCGATTTGGCACTCCAAGGGAAATAATCAGTGACGGAGGTACTCATTTTTGTAATCGAGCCTTCGAGAAGTTATTAGAGAAGTATGATGTACTCCACAAGGTGGCCACCCCATATCATCCACAGACGAGTAGGCAAGTNATATATATATATTTTCAGTTTTTGTTTGTGATTTTCTCTTCAATTTTTCTTCTTTTATTTGCTAGTGTATGTATAGGGTAGTAAAATCATGGGTCTTTTATCTTGGAGTTGGATTGTGCTTGATATGTGGTATGTGAGTCTACTAGATTTGGTGTGTGAGGTATAGTAATTCAATTGGCCTTTGTGTAACTTTGGAGAGTATGTGCACACTAAGTGTTTGTTGATTCGCCTCAATGAGCTCTGAATGCAAATTGTGACCAATTGTGCGAGTGAAGTCTGAGTAACTGCCATTGGTTCACATATTCCGCCCCCCACTAATAGCGGTGTTTGTTGTGTCAGGTACAATGCATCCTCAAGGAAGAGACATGGTACTGGAGCCTCGTCCAATCGGCATGTCAGTTCATCCAGAGCATGGGCACTGGCCAGCGCAAGANTGTTGTTTGGCCTATGCAACGCACCTGCCACATTCCAAAGGTGCATGATGGCCATCTTCACAGATATGGTAGATGAAATAATTGAGGTTTTCATGGATGATTTCTCAGTGGTGGGGAATTCATTCGATGACTGCCTCAAGAACTTGAGAAGAGTATTGAAGAGGTGTATCGAGACGAATCTAGTACTCGACTAGGAAAAGTGTCATTTCATGGTACAGGAAGGTATAGTCTTGGGATACCTAGTGTCAAGTAAAGTCATTGAAGTGGATTGTGCAAAGGTTGACGTGATAGAAAAGATTCCACCACCCACTTCTGTGGTGGCGATTGAAAACTATATGGCGAGCGGTATTGTTCCTTATGACCTTTCCTCTGTCCAAAAGAAAAAGTTCTTTCGTGATTGTCGCATGTATTATTAGGATGAGCCTTATCTGTTCAGGATTTGTATTGATAACATGATCCGGAGATGTATCCTCGAGATAGACCAGTCTTCTATTTTGCAGGCATGTCATGTATCACCATACGGTGGGCATTTCGGGGGAGTAAGGACAGCTGCAAAAATCTTGGAGTCGGGCTTCTACTTGCCAACATTGTTCAAAGATGCACATTTATGGGTAAAGGGTTGTGATGAATGTCAGTGTACCGGGAATATTTCCCCTCGACATGAGATGCCTATGAACCCAATTTAGGAGGTAGAAGTGTTTGATGTATGTGGAATCAATTTCATGGGGCCTTTCATCAGCTCATATGGCAACAAGTACATACTCGTCGCTGTGGATTACGTGTCCAAATGGGTGGAGGATGCAGTGCTCCCTACAAATGATGCAAAAGGGGTGATTGTTTTTTTAGAAAGAAAATATTCACTCGATTTGGCACTCCAAGGGAAATAATCAGTGACGGAGGTACTCATTTTTGTAATCGAGCCTTCGAGAAGTTATTAGAGAAGTATGATGTACTCCACAAGGTGGCCACCCCATATCATCCACAGACGAGTAGGCAAGTGGAAGTGTCGAACAAAGAAATAAAGAGTGTGTTAACTAAGACCGTGAATGCCACTAGAATGTACTGGGCGAGAAAGTTAGATGATGCACTCTGGGCTAATCAAATCGCTTTCAAAACACCAATCGGCATGTCGCCATACAAGTTGGTGTTTGGGAAGGCGTGTCACTTGCCGGTTGATTTGGAGCATAGAGCTTGGTGGGCGCTGAAACAGTTGAATCTCAATATGGAAGCCGCGGGAACAAGTAGTCACAGAGTTGCATGAACTTGATGAGTTCCGCCATCATGCTTTTGAGAGCACAAGATTATACAAGGAGAGAAAGAAGATTATACATGATAAAACATTATTGAGGGGAATTTTAAACCCGGAGATACGATATTGCTATACAACTCAAGACTAGGGTTATTTTCGGGCAAACTAAAGTCGTGATGGTCAGGGCCATTTCGTGTGGTTGAAGTTCACCTCACTGGTGTTGTAGAGATTGCCGCAGAAAATGACTCTCGCGCATTCAGAGTCAATGGGCACAGATTAAAACATTATGTAGGCATGGATGAAACAAAGGGAGTGTTAGTGACCCATTTGATCGAGCCTCAGAGGTTGAGCGAACCTTAAATGCGCTACATATGTCGTGCCGCAACATTAAATCAGGCGCTGCATGGGAGGCAACCCATTGAACTGTTGTAATCATTGTGTCGTGACGTTAACTCGGGCGCTTCTTAGGAGGCAAACCATTATTTTCTTCTTTTTATTTTGTTGTTGTAATTGATGTTGAACGTTACCGGCCGATCTACTAGTGTGCAGGGCAAGAATTTTGCGCATCGGAAGGAGTCAGACGTTGAAATTAACCCGGAAAGAGGTAAAAATGTGGAAAAGATGAAAACTGGTCGGAGACGGGGATCCACGGCCGCGAATTGGACTGCGGATCTGACCGCGAATTTTAGGTACCCCACTGCTCTAAATCCGCAGCCGCGGATTGGACCGCGGATTTTAGGCACTCTTCTTCCCGGAATCCGCGAACGCGGATTTGGGCACGGAGCTGGGCGGTCCAGGTAAGTATTTTATTTTTATTTTTTTAGTCTATTTTTTTTCCCCAACTTAAACGCCCCCACCCCTTCAATTCCCTTCCCACTTTCCCCACTACTTCTCCTCCTTTCACCAAAACCCTTCTCCCTCCCCCACAAACACAAACAACCGTTCACTCCCCCTTCCCTCTCCTATATTCTTCCTTCAACATAAGACTCTCACCCCTTCTTCTCTTCTCCACTCAACCAATCTCCAGCCCCAACTCTTCTCAAGATCTCCAAGTAAGTACATGACTTTACTCCTCTTTCTTAGTATTTATATATATATATATATATATATATATATATATATATATATATATATATATTTTCAGTTTTTGTTTGTGATTTTCTCTTCAATTTTTCTTCTTTTATTTGCTAGTGTATGTATAGGGTAGTAAAATCATGGGTCTTTTATCTTGGAGTTGGATTGTGCTTGATATGTGGTATGTGAGTCTACTAGATTTGGTGTGTGAGGTATAGTAATTCAATTGGCCTTTGTGTAACTTTGGAGAGTATGTGCACACTAAGTGTTTGTTGATTCGCCTCAATGAGCTCTGAATGCAAATTGTGACCAATTGTGCGAGTGAAGTCTGAGTAACTGCCATTGGTTCACATATTCCGCCCCCCACTAATAGCGGTGTTTGTTGTGTCAGGTACAATGCATCCTCAAGGAAGAGACATGGTACTGGAGCCTCGTCCAATCGGCATGTCAGTTCATCCAGAGCATGGGCACTGGCCAGCGCAAGACAATTTGATCATAGTAGGTTTGTTTCCAGAGCGGCCCAAGACCGTTTTAGTTTGAAGGCTACGAAAAAGCCTGTACCAGAAAGAGGAATTGACAGGGCAGCCCTCCAAGTAGAATGCCTGAATATATATCGGGAATTGATTAGGCGTCGGCTAGACATCTTCTTTGAAGATCCGGAAGAGGGTAACATGATTCTTGTTCGGGAGTTCTATGCCAATTGCCCGAACATGAGGAGAGGGTATGCACTGTGAGACAAATGAGGGTGGATGCCTCGCTAGCTGCCATCAAAAGAGTGTATAGCTTGCCGATATTCAATGGGGCTGAGGATTATTATGAGACTTACAAGCGTAAAACCACCACATGGAATCTTTTTTTCCAAACTATCTGTGTACCGGGCAGAGAGATAGTATGGTGTGTGCCTGGTAGCATCTTGCATTCATCATCACTCACTTTTGAGCGTAAGTGCTGGTTGTACATAATCAATAGTTGATTGCTGCCATCTCATAACACCACGGAGGTAAATGTCCCAAGAGCAGTAGTGATTTGGTGCGTTATGCAAGGCCACGATTTTGATGTAGCTCAGCTTATCCAGTCGGAGATGTTCATCCGTTTACCATTGAAGAGGTATGGGTTTTACTTCCCATCTCTTGTCACAAGATTGTGTCGGGAAACAAGGGTGCCTGAGAACCCAAATGCGGATGGCAAGGTCAAGAAAGAAGCTAAGTTCCGAGCAGACAAAGTGACCATCGGGAGAGACCCGGTGGCACCTGAGGAAAATCACACTGACAATTCTGATGAGTCTGAGGAAGGTGATGACGGTCAGGAGCAGGCTTGGAACACCTCAGCCCCCACAGGAACAAGCAAAATAGGAGGTACGACCATCTCAGGTCCGACGGAGTACACGCATGAAAGCTATGGATCAAGAAATGGCAAGGTTGCGCACTTCAGTCACGACATTGGGATATAGAGTTGATGCTTTGGCTACCCAAAGTGAGAAATCAGAAAAGAAAATCATGGGTTGGCTGCCTGCGCTGGGACGGGCATGTCATCTCGACCCTGGCACTGTCTTCGACCAGTTCTGATCCACCAGGGAAGTCCCCTTACCTTACCTTGCTTTATCTTGTATGACATGGGGACATGTCATCTTTTTAAGTGTGGGGTGGTGGTATGTTGTTGTTTGTTGTATATAGGTTGGTGTTGTAATTTCTTTTTATAAATCAATTTCGACTTGGCCCGATGATGGATATCACTCGACGGGTTTCTTGAGGGATTAAAATAAAAAAAACAAAAAGATATTCTTTTGTAGTAGTGTTTCAACTCCCCCTTGGTTTTTCTTTAGACCACGGTTCTTTTCCAAGGGTTTTATTTGAACCGGGTGTAGTTAGCTTTTTTTTAAGGAACTTATGGGCTATGGGAAGAATTAGAATAGGATATCTTAACTTCGTAATGCCTTGAATATAGAGAGCACCTTAGTGTGACGCTTAGGCTCATTTGTTGACTCTTGTAAGAATGCCTTAAACTGTGTGTGCTTAATTTGGCTAAAGTACTCTGAGCTAAGTGTCGGATGACCCAATCTGAAGTGAGTCATGTGCCATGTGTGTGTGAGGCTTGATGTATTCTGTGCATGACATTTAACGCCTAGAACTTGCCTCGTGTGTCTGCAAAACGAAATGGTAGTCTTATTTAGTCTGGGAAGTGATATAGGCATATCTTTGTTGAACCATGTATATACATACTCCACCCACCTAATTGCTATGTACCATAGTTAACCCCGTTGAGCCTGTAATCATGTTTCCTTGGCAACCACATTACAAGCCTTGTCCCATGTTTGAATTGACCATCTTTTTTAACCCTTTACCTCTTGTAAGCACTTGAACTACTATGAATTTACAAAGGATAAAGTGTGGGATAGTTGTTGGAGCTTTTGAGTGGAACTAGGGAAATAAGGAGAAAGGTATATCTTGTTGGAAAAGACACTTGTGAAACAAAAAAAGAGAGAAGAACATTTTCAATAGTGTATCATGTTGATTGGCAATAATTCTTTGGTGGCTTTTAAGATGATTGTGCTCAAAGATGTGTGGGATGGTATATGTGGTGTTAAAGATGAAAATATTGGTTTGACTTAGGTGTGGACTTGACTGTAAAATAAATGTATTAAAGTGCTTAGGGAGGTGTAGTCACTATTATGTCCAAATATATCCTACCCAACCTGCAGCCTACATTACATCCAAATAAAGTCCTACTTTACCCTAGACTGAGTGAGTTCAGTTAGTAGAGTTACACTACGGGCAAGCCTATGGTGCATTTTCTGTGGCACAAGAATATCATTTCTGAGGGTAAGTGAATTCTATTCCTTTTAAAATTTCCTCAGTGTGTGAATTTTACTGATTGTGGAATGAGTCTCTTTTGTTGTGAGTAGGCACTTGATTCATAAAGGAGAGGTAAGTCTGGACCTCTGAATTAGAGTAACTAAGCCGGTTAGGAACATTGCGTGGCTAGAGGGAGTCAACTCTTAAGGTGTAGATGTTACACTAATGTACTCACTCTTTGTGAAATATTCTTGGTGTGACGAGTAGGGAAGTCGCTCAGTGAAGTTAGGTCTTTAGGGAGTGTGGTTTTATTGCTCGAGGACGAGCAATAGTTTAAGTGTGGGGTGTTGATACTAGCCTATATTTATGCAATTTAGACGCTATAGTTTAAGTGTGGGGTGTTGATAGTAGCCTATATTTATGCAATTTAGACGCTATTTACACTCTAATTTAGACGCACTTTATTGAGGTTTGAATTTTAAAAGATAACAAAATGCTTTAATTGAAAAATTGATGTTTTACAAGAGCCACTTCGAGCTAGGGGGAGCTAAAGAGTGTTTTGGAGCCATTGTGAAGCATGGAAGGCCAATCGAAGGTTATCCCGGGCGAAAAGGAGCGAAAAAAGCAAGTGAAATGCAACATCCAGGTGTGCGGCTGCGAATTAGCTCACGAACTTGAGGCAGTAGGGCAGTCAAAATTTGCGGCCGGCTCCGCAGCCGCGGACGGGCGGTCAAAAGCGAAACACGCAGGGGCAATTGTGTAATTTCCTAGGCGACTAACCTAAACCTATATGAAGCCTAAACTCGCCTAGAAGTTGGAGATAGCTGGTTTTAGAAGATTTTAGAGGCATGAACAAGGGAGAAAAGCAAAATCAATTCTTAAGAGTTTTATCTTCTTATTCTTACTTCTATTTTGATGATTATGAATTATATTAGTGATTATTTGCATTAGTATGAGTAGCTAAACTCCTAATCTAGGGATTTGATGGAATATATTGAAGGATGGATTTCTCGTTACATTAATATAGATTTCTCGTTCTATTTGTTCAACTATATGTTTATTGTTGTTGATTGAAGAGCCCTCAATTAACTGTTCCTATTTAGTGTGCACTACTCGGAAGAGAGTGCATATTTAGGTCGTTGTTGAACAACATCACTCCTGACGTATATGAGGGATCAATACAAAGGGTTTAAAGGTGGATTAGGGATAACAAAACCTTGGGTGCGATCTAAGTGAGTTGTAATTAAGGATAGCTAGCGTAATTCAGGAGAATATGTCTAGTATATTGTTGTAATTACTCGGGAGAGAGTTACGACAGTCAGAGTGCTCATGATCGATAGAGAAGACTTAGGAAAATTTATAGCAAACGTAGCGGAAAGGATTCCGACAATAGGGGAAATCAGAACCTTAGATCATTCCAATTCTTGTCTACAACTCGTTCATAGTTAGTTCTTAATTATTGTATTTTCATTACATAATATTTAGCTGGTAAACATCCAATCTATTACTTAAATATTTCTGAATATTGAATACGTGAATTTGTGTGAGTCCAATAGCTGTGATTGATAGGTTAATTCCCTATGGGATTCGACTCTGGACTTGTTAACCAGAATATATCTGCAACGACTGCTTTGTCCTTTTTATAAGGCATAGTTGGGCGTGATCAGGACGTTTCGGTCATCGCTTACATCACGGGGATGACATTATAGTTTATCGAGGTCGAAAAAATCGAAGGCTCAATTCGTTTCTTGTCATAATACTCCAAAAAACGAGGGGACTATCTATATACGGTTGAAATTGGGGCCACCCGATTTCACTATTTGATCGGGACTGGAATGTTGTATCGAAAGTCGTCTTCGGCTAAATAACGAAGCTGAGGCATCGAGTTCGAGATCGAAGTCTCTTTCGAGATTGAGGTTGGTAGCAATCGAAGTCAAGAGAGATAGACGCCGAGTAATATTGGAGATGGCTTAATAACGGAAGAGCGAGATATCTGTGACTGGACGAAGATCATGGCGTAAATCTCGGAACGGATCAAATTAGAAGCGGTTAATTAGCTTATTATGTTTTTTTTTTCCTGTAATTAGAGTTATACCATAGGTAAAATTTCTCTGCTATATGAAGTAGGGGTGGGCATAGTTTGGGCAAACCCAAAATCCAAACCGAAATCCCATTTTTTTGAATTTTTGGTTTGGATTTTTGGATTATGGATTGGAGTTCGGATTTTATTTTTAAAATTTTGGATTTTGGATTTGGGACTTCGAAATTTCGGATATCCGAAAATCCGAAATTTTTGTACCTTATATTTTGCCTTACCAGTTAGACATTGGCCCATTACGGCATTACCCATATACATAGCCAATACTAATAAGTCTAAATCTCCAATAGTATCATGTCCATTATACATTAACCCGTATATTCAATACAAATTACTAAGTCCAATATGGGATTCTCTACTAAATAAAATATAATATAGGGTTTTCTTTCTCTCACATCTCACCCACACAGCCACATCATACGTGCGTTTGTACATACTGAAGAGTCAAGGACGGAGTTGACGTAAGATTGAATGTTGAGGTCACCTTTCCCAATTAATCTTTTAATTTATAATAATATAATTTGAATCGGTATGATCTATTGCATATTCAAGACCATTTTTTCTTGAAGAGGCATTATATAGAGTCAAGAAGACATAAAAAAAACTAAAGAATCTTTTGATTACCATCTTTCTACTTCATTTAATTATTTTTATGTTGAGTGTTTTCTATAAGCTTAACTTATAGGCTTAAAAGTCAGAACCGAAAATCCAAAAAATCCAATCCGATCAATCCGAAATCGGAATTAAATAATCTGATCCAATTCAAAATTATTTGGATTGGATTTGGATTGTAATTTCTTCAATCCGAAAACCATAAATTCAAACTGTAATTTCATATTCAATCTGAACTGCCCGAACGCCCACCCCTAATATGAAGAGGAGTTCTAATCATTTGTAAGGACCATCATTCACAGAGATTAAAACAATACAACTATTTCTTTCTCGCTTACATTATTGTTCATCAGTCTTTCTATTCTCCTATTGTTCTTATACTTATCAGTTCGAGATTACTTCGACTCGAGGACTGAAGCACTATCCGAACACTGGTTTGCTTTGTTTACAATTCAATATTGTCATTCATATTCATATTTATCAATTGGTGTTGAGTGAAATCACATATCCTAAAATCACACTATAAATTTAACTGTTATCCAAATTTTAGGGTAAACATGAAACAAGATACTTAAAAGTTGAGAAAAAATTATGTAACACATTGGCCGTTGGCTCGTATCTATTCATGTTTTACAGCTATAAAGCTTAGTTAACTGTTGCACAAGGGCAGAAAGCAGGTTAAATATGGAGGAAAAATGAAAAATTGGCCCATGCAGGATCCTTAAAATCACATTATAAATTTAACTGTTATCCAAATTTTAGGGTAAACATGAAACAAGATACTTAAAAGTTGAGAAAAAATTGTGTAACACATTGGTCGTCGGCTCGTATCTATTCATTTTTAGAGCTATAAAGCTTAGTTTACTGTTGCACAAGGGCAGAAAGCAGGTTAAATATGGAGGAAAAATGAAAAATTGGCCCATGCAAGTCTCGAACCTGCGACCTTCGCGTTATTAGCACGACGCTCTAACCAACTGAACTAATGGGCCTCGATGCTCCTTTCCCAGTGTCTTTTGTATAAACTAGAAAGTTTCGGATTAAGCAATCTCTTTTTACTCCAAATATAATTTTCTTTTCATGAACTTTTATAAAAACATTTTCGTAAAAAGAACTAAATTGCTTCTCTAAAAGTATCCAAAGAAACTAAGATTCTAGCCATGATGAATAGTTAATGATTTTTCAAAACAGCACCTTGTCTTTGAGTCCACGAGCCTAACTAACATTATGGATTATTTTAACTTTAATCTAATTCCACTTTCAAGTTAGTATACATGTTGACGTAAACTTGTTCTCCTTTAGTTGCATACGTCCTCAAGGAGGGGAAAGTAGTACGCATGTAGGTAGTACTAATGTCCATAGGAGAACAGTAAATTATCTGGTGCCTTTGGAATTCAACAGGACATAAATCCAAATTTTGCCTCTGTGCCAACAGAAGCTTCAATAAAATTGTACTTTTTTTTAATGATGGTGGTGTCTGGGCTAGTTTGTGCGCACTCGACTAATTTCATTGGCTAGTTTGTGCGCACTCGGCTAATTTCATTGGCTAGCTGCTACCTCCCACAAGCATTAAGTAACTCTGTCTGTCAAGGCTTTAGCAGATGAGAAAAAATCACGTCTCTGCTGGGATTTGAACCTGAACAAAATTACACATTTTTATGTCATGAGATTTTTCTCTAATGAGTCTTTATCGTGATTGAATTGATTCTTCTTTTTGTTGTCTTACAATACTGGGTTTACACCGAGGAAGATTCCTTGGCTCCAAGCAAGCAATACTTCTATTCTACTTCAGTATAGGCTTTGCCATGGAAGGACTATAGAACATAGATATAAATGTGAAAAATCATTAAAAATTCAACAAATAATTTGAATTATGTAGCCATAATTTTAAAAGCAAAATGGGTTAAAGGTTGAATCCGGTCATATTTAAGTCTTGGATATTTTCTTTTATGAACTAGTACTTGTTTAATCAGGATTTTTTGTTTTTCTTTTTCATAATACAGTTGCAACAGCTCGGGATTTGATGAAACACTAGCAGTATCAACCTAGATAGATGCCTTTTGAACCACGGAGCTATTCATTTTCAAGTTTGTTGGATTATGGTTCATGGGTTGCTCCATGTGAGCTGACCCGACCCGGTTAGGAGAGATAAGTGAGAGAGGTTAAGGGAAGTTACCACTAGACCACAACCTCCACTAAATTGAACGTGCATAAAGGGGTGAGTGGTGGGTTATCTTCCTTAACCGCTATTACTCTGCCTATTTATGTGAAGGAGAAAATACATAACTATGTGCGTAAGAATTTTCTCTGACTCTCTTCTTCTCCAACGAAAAACACACACAAGCAAGGGTATCTAATTAGTGGAAGATTAACTTTGTTTCCTAGTGATTCAAAGTTCGGTTTGGGGCAATTGTTTCGGTGGTGATTTCAACAATTTTTCCGCTGTGTTGATAGGTACGCTACTGTTATTCTCGCCCCGCAATTATTAATCTATCATTGGTATCAGAGCCACCGTTATTTCTTGTTTCTTTAAACATGGAATAAATTAAATAGATTTATAGTTTTTTTTTACGGTGCCGCAAAATTTCGTTGACAGTTTGCGTCAAAGGAATTGGTTCCGTGAATAAGAGCATTGATTTAGTCATGTTTTGATTTTAACTTTCATGTCTGCTAAAGTAATGTTTGCAGATATATAGTAATATTTTTATATCATCCCACTATAAACTTTAATTAGTTTGCTATTGTTGCCAAGGAAGCAATGCTAAGTTTAATTTTTTTTTAAGGGAATCGCAATCTTATTTGTTGTCCAGTAATATTGTTTTGTAGTGTGCTCGTGTTTTATTTTACAGAGTGATGATCTAAAATTGGTATCAATAGTATTTAAAGTGTGTTCTATTGAGATAAATACACTATTAATATTAATCAGTGTCAATGTTGTTAACATAAAGTTTCAAGTTAATGGCTTGTGAAACTATTAGATACACCCCATAATTGATGTTACTGTATTTAATAATGTATTCTATACTTGTTAGTAATTTATATTGCTTTGATTGCTGACAAGTCTCTTTCCGATTTGAAATTGGGTTGCTTTTAATAAGTTTGGTTTTAGCCTTATAACTTGTTCCAAGTTGGCAACGATTTAAGATGAAAAAGGAATCAGTTTCACAATATTATGGCTTCATGTGTTAAAAAAAACGTGTTGATAAACAAAGCTAAAGGCAGAGATGAATATTCTAGATAAAGATTTCTTGAAATTCTTTGGTCAATTAAGACCCAACGAGAGATTGTTGGTAATACATTTTGTGCTTTAGCTTTCAATTTAAAGAACACTATTTGCAGAGATATAAACTGAAGCTATCTATTTCTCTGTGATTTTGATCATGTGATTACAAGAAATTATGGCCTTATTAGAACTCGATGTCTCCTTAATATTAAAAAAAATTTAGCCATATCCCTTACATTAATATATTTCTACGAGTTATTGTAACATATGTTGTCACATTGAGTGGTTGTAGCCATTCTTATTATTTTCTTGGTCCTATTTCAGATATGGCTGAATAGGGACAAGTTCGAATTACTCCAAGTGGGAGTTCTCGAAGTCAAGGAAGGGGACAACGTAGAAGGGTACGTCGTCGCAGGACTTATTTCTATAATGATTCATACTCGGAGCCTGAAGTCATCAGGAATGTCCCAAGGGCGAGACAAAATGAGTTAAGGGATCGAAGGGCTGAACGAAGGGAAAGAGAAAAGAAATTTAGAGAATTTAAGGAATTTAAAATGGGCCCTGATGTTACCATTCCTGAACATGTACACCTTTTTCAGTTAAAAAGATCTGAATTGGCTAATTATATAGAAATTACTGATTGGGAAGCATTAGTTATTTTAGCGGACTCTCTTCGAGAGCCTTGGGGTAAATTTTAACTGAGATTTATCATGATATTTGGCCTAGTACACCTTTTAGCATGTATGTGCAGGAATTAGTATTCGATTGGTACATGTATGTCCTAGCAAACATGTAAATTGTTATTATGTGTTTTATCTCAATGAAATTTAAATTATGTTACTTGTCTCACCAGTTACGTACAATGTTTATCATTTTTTTTAGTAATGGATTGAGACTTGAAATAAAGTACACACTAAGAAGTGATTTTAATATTAATTAAAATATTTAGATATAGATGATGAATGGAAACATAGTGAACGTTCGATTCTATACTAAATGTAGAATTAATATTATAATTAATTTACTTGAGTGTGTAATCACATGCATAAATTAACTGAGGTATATTTTGATGAGTTAAACTTGTAATATTGTCTCTGATAACAGACATGGCATCGAAAAGTATCATTACTGACTTGAACAAGGGTGACAAACTAAATGGTGAAATTACGACATCTGGAGTCGTAAGATGTGGTATGTACTCGAAGAGCAAGATGCTCTTGAAAGTATTAACCATGCTATGAGTCACCCAGAGGAGGCTAACACTGCCCAACACAGGAGGGATCTGGAAACTTACAATATTTGGAAGAAGAAAGATTCCACTGCACGTGGAATTATTGTAAGTTCTGTTACTGATGATCTCATCCATGAATGTGAGCAATTTCCTACTGCTCAAGCCATGTGGGCACATTTAAGAGAGGCATATGGGGGTACGACTGTGACTCGCCTTCGACAGCTGACAATCAAGTTTGACACGTACAAAAAGCGTCATGATCACAGTGTCAAGCAACATCTAAAGGTGATGTCAAATATGATTGCTCAACTCAAAAGTGTTGGCCATGTTCTCTCTGATGAGCAGCAGGTTCAGGCAGTGATTCGGTCTCTTCCCAATAATTGGGAACATCTGAAGGTTAACTTGACCCACAATGATAGCATCAAAAATTTTGCTGATCTTGCCCGTCATGTGGAGCTTGAAGACGAGCGGCTTGGTGCTACTAAAGCTGTACCTAATGCTTTTGTGGCAGAAACAAGTGGTACAAAGAGATCAAGCTTCAAGCACAAGAGAAACTGAAAAAATGACGGAAAGGGTAAGGATACCGGAGAAGGATCCTCCAAGAAAAGAAACAATCCAAATTCCAAGAAAGTAAAACGGTTATATAAGAAGAAAGACAAGAGCAAGATGAAGTGCTACAATTGCCAAGTCCCAAGGCATTTTTCTCGTGAGAGCACTGAACTGAAAAAGGTAGCATTTCAAAGCGCATCTCTTAGTGCTATATATGTTTCTAGCACTGTTTTACTAACTGAATCGTATCCTGTGTGGATTGTAGACTCAGGGGCCACCGACCATGTGAGCCGCGATAGAGAAGCGTTTATAGAGTTTCGTCGAGTTCCACCTGGATCAAAGCATGTATATGTGGGAAATAATGCAAAGTTTGAAGTCAAAGGGATAGGCACTTGCAGAATGGACATGTGTGGTGGCCGATCTTTGATGTTGCATGACGTCCTATATGTTCTAGAGATTCGACGAAACTTAGTATCTGTATTTGTTCTTCTAGATTTAGATTTAGATTTCAATTTGAACTTTAGTCACAGTGGTCTTAGAATTACTCAAGACAATGTTTTTTATGGTTTTGGACATCGTTATGATGGTTTTATCATGTTAGAATGTGATCCTTCTACGTATAACTATTATGTTGACCGTTGTGTTATGGCATGTTATTCTAGTAACAATGATGTTGATGTTATTACATGGCATGCAAGATCAGGTCACATAGGGCAGGATCGAATGAATAGATTGGCTAAGGAAGGACATTTGGGTTCTTTCTCTAAAATTGAAATGCCAACTTGTGAAAATTGTCTTGCCGGAAAGATTACACGTAAACCATTTGGAAAGGCTAAGAGAGCCAATTTTCCATTGCAATTAATTCATTCTGATATCTGTGGTCCAATGAATGTGAGGGCTAGGTCTGGTGCTTTATATTTCATTACGTACATTGATGATTTCACGCGCTTTGATTATGTCTATTTGATTTCTCATAAATCTAAAGCACTTGAATGCTTTAAGAAATTTTTAAATGAAGTTGAGAATCAATTAGACAAAAGGATTAAGACCCTAAGAACCGATAGAGGGCGTGAATATCTTTCAAAAGACTTTGAAGAATTGTGCAATGAAAAGGGAATCACCAGACAGTTAACTATTCCGTACACACCTCAACAAAATGGTGTAGCAGAAACGAGGAATAGAACACTACTGGACATGATAAGGTCCATGATGGCGCAGGAAAATTTACCTATCTCTTTTTGGGGAGATGCGTTATTGACTGCAACTTACATATTGAATAAAGTGCCTTCTAAATCAGTTTCTTCCATCCCTTATGAGCTATGGACTGGTCATAAACCAAACTTAAAGGATTTACGACCCTTGTGTTGCATATGTAAAATATTCTTTTAGAAAGTTTGGTAAATTAGGTACAAAAGGTAAGAAATGTATCTTTATAAGATATTCACAACACTCCAAAGGGTATGTGTTCATTANGTATGTGTTCATTGGTGAATTAGAGGATGGAAGTGTTAGTGAGATTGAATCACGAGATGTCACATTTCTGGAAAATGATTTTCCAAAGAAGGGCGAGGTAAAGAATAGTGAGCCTCTTTATGAAATGTTGAACTCAGATAGTCAGCAAGTGTCTTCTGACATAGTTGATAATCAAATTGATCAAGATCTTATTCTTGATCCGAGTGGGAGTGGGAACTCTCAATCCCAAAATCCTTCTGACGAACCTGAATTTCAACTACGAAAGAGTGCCAGGAAAAATATACCCAAACGTACTTATGAAATTGAAGATTATATTTTATTGGTATCTCCCACACAAATGGATGAGCCAAAGTCTGTGACTGAGGCTTTATCAAGCCCTGGAAAAGATGAGTGGATGAAAGCAATGAAAGAAGAATTAGAGTCCATGAAAACCAACAAAGTCTGGGATCTAGTTGACCTTCCGCCTGGGCGTAGAGCCATTGGGAACAAATAGGTTCTCAAAGTCAAACACAAAGCGGATGGGACAATAGAAAGATACAAGGCACGATTGGTGGCAAAAGGCTTTACTCAAGAAGCTGGAATAGATTATGAGGAAACATTTTCACCAGTTGTGAAGTTTACCTCAATTCGCTTACTTTTGGCTATTGTTGCACGTTTGGATTTGGAATTACATCAAATGGACGTGAAGACAGCTTTTCTCAATGGAGAACTGAACGAATAAATCTACATGGAACAGCCTGTAGGCTTCATCGTTAAAGGCCAAGAAAAGAAGGTCTGTAAATTGAAAAGATCTATTTATGGTCTGAAGCAATCTTCAAGGCAATGGTATTTGAGATTTCACAAGGAGGTGATCTCATATGATTTCACCATGATCAATGAAGACCATTGCATTTATGTGAAGAAGTCCAATGGGATGTTTGTAATTCTTTCTCTTTATGTGGACGATATTTTATTGGCCGGAAACAATTTGGAGTATTTGAAAACTGTCAAGTCATGGCTTTCAAAGTCTTTTGACATGAAAGATATGGGCGAGGCAGACTATATACTTGGAGTTAAGATCCAAAGAGACAGTTCCAAAAAGTTATTGAGTCTATCTCAAGAAACTTATATAAAGAAAATCTTGGAGCGTTTTCGCATGAATAGTTGCAAATCCATGGATACTCCTATAGCGAGAGGTGAAACTTTAAGCCTTGAAATGTGTCCCAAGACTGAAAATGAAAAGGAATACATGTCTCGAGTTCCATATTCAAGTGCTATCGGGAGACTGATGTACGCTATGATGTGTACTCGCCCAGACATTTGTTATGCTGTAGGTCTGGTTAGTAGGTATCAATCCAATCCTGGAAGAGATCATTGGAAAGCTGTGAAGAGAATCTTCAGATACCTGAAGGGAGCTGCAGATTATTCACTATATTATAGTGGAAATGATTTATACTTGAGGGGATATATAGTTGATGATTGGGCTGGTGATCGGAATGATAGAAAATCAACATCCGGTTATTCCTTCTTACTTAATGGCTGTGCTATATCATGGAAAAGTAAGAAACAAACCTACACAGCCCTTTCAACAATGGAAGCTGAGTTCGTGGCTTGTGCGTCTGCAGTACAAGAAGATGTTTGGTTGAAGAGATTCTTTGAGCATTTGAATATTACAAAGAACTCTCAGGGTCCTATGACTCTATATTGTGATAGTCAAGCGGCTATTGCATATACAAAATATCCTAAGTATCATAGCAAGACCAAACACATTGACATCAAGTATAACTTTGTAAGAGACATGGTAGCAAGTGGAGAGATAAATTTACAGTACATTCCTACGCGAAGCATGATAGTTGATCCTTTTACAAAGGCAATATCTAGAGACCTGTTTGAGAAACATGTTATGGCTCTAGGTTTGCGAAGGATATGAACATATTTATGTATTGTAAAATGACTTTAGTATTATAATATGCTCATCAATATTTGACTCTTGAATTTTGCTTATATCTCGTATGCATGTGATAAATATTTTGTTGATAAAGTGTGTCGAACAAGTCGTGAGATTAGCTCTCTCACACGAGAAATCACTTCTTGCGTTAAGAATCATGAAGAGATGGGACCTTATAGAAACTTGGATAATTCAAGATTATATTTACTTGAAGAGGTCGTTCTTGACAACTTACGAATTTTACTATTCGATTATGGCTTGTTTTGTAAACCATATGCGAGTTTATCTGAGAATATTGTTTGAGGATTATTGAAGTGAGAAAATCGGGTTAGACACTTGAAGGTGTCTAGACCAAGATCTGTACGGTGCTTAATGATTAAAAGAATAAGACACACGCGCCAATATAACGTGAGAACACCGTAACATGTGTTTCACACCATGTATGCTATCGACCAATGGGATAATGAAAGAATGAGTCCCTACTTCTTCATTGTGTGAGATCCCAAAGAGTTACATTAACTTTTATTGGAATACCTTTTGACCTTTTACTGTTTTTGAAGTGCCAATCATTGTTGCTACTTTAGCATGTTACTAATAGCCATGAGAGATTCGGCAATGAAGTGCATGTCTAGGAAAGCAGTTGATTTGGAATGGAAAGATTCGAGTAGAAAGGGAAGACAAATAAATAATTTTTTCGTAATTTAACTTGTATTCATAGGTCGACCATTACACTTACCATGAGGGTATCAAATGTAGTTATGAATACAAAGTTAAACATGAACTCGACTTCACCTCTTTTCGAGGATGAGGGATCGGATAACTAACTATTGGAGTAGTGGGTAATGTCTGGGGTATAGCGAGTAATAAGATCCTCATGTTAGTAGTGAATCCTTTGCGCATGTGATTGGATTTCTACATGGAGCTGTCAAGAAACCTTAAAAGGTTTAAGAATTTTACAGTTGTTTGTGCTCGCAGGTCGCACCAACTATTTGCCAGTATGAACTGTGTGCCAAAGACATCGGTCTAGCCCACTATGAGCGAAGTGGGAGATGTTGGATTATGGGTCATGGGTCGCTCCATATGGGTTGACCCAACCCGGTTAGGAGAGATAAGTGAGAGAGGTTAAGGGAAGTTACCACTAGACCACAACCTCCACTAAACTGAACGTGCAAAAAGGGGTGAGTGGTAGGTTATCTTCCTTAACCGCTATTACTCTGCCTATTTATGTGAAGAAGAAAATACATAACTATGTGAGCAAGAATTTTCTCTAACTCTCTTCTTCTCCAACGAAAAACAAACACAAGCAAGGGTATCTAATTGGTGGAAGATTAACTTTGTTTCCTAGTGATTCAAAGTTCGATTTGGGGCAATTGTTTCGTGGTGATTTCAACAATTCTTCCGTTGTGTTGACAGGTACGCTACTGTTGTTCTCGCCCCGCGATTATTAATCTATCAAAGTTAAAGTAAATGACTTCACCACAACATCTGGAACTCACTCCTATGGTGTTAGTAATCTGTATTGTTGTAAAATAAATTAAAAACAGTAAACTTTTTGAAAAATACAGAAACAGAAATTTAGTAGAACAAGAACGTCATAAAATGAATTCTGAAAACAGTGTTGGAAAAAATCTAGCCCACTGAATACACAGTGTGTCCTTAAGGAAATTATTTCCCTCAAGTACCCGAGGTTTTGGAATAAATCCTCCTAGGATAGAACGATTTAACTCACCGAAGTGTTGGTACCAAAAACGCCGGTGAACAACGAACCACTCGAAGGCTGTAAAACACACTGGAATATTTTGTGCAGAAGAAGAAGAAGAAGATCAGAAAATTTGGTACGTAAAAATTCTGGGATTCAAGGTATATTTATAGCCAATTTCGTACTGTTTCTGAAAAGGTTTTGCAACCTTTTAGAACAGTCATAGCTGTTGGAACAGGTGTGAATCCTTTCAAAACAGGTATGAATATTGCGGGAAATTTAAAAATGGATTTAAAATAATCCGGGAAAGAAAACGGGTCGGACCGAACCGGGTCGCGGGTCATTTTGGATTTGAATTTTTTCCATTAATTAATTAAATAATTTGAAAAGAATTTTGTCCAAAAAGATTAATCAATCAATCGATCTTTGACCAAATCCAAATCCAAATCCGGGTCTGAATCCAAATCCGAAGCCGAAGCCGAATTCGAGCCGAGCGAGCGACGACGACGACGGCGCGAGGCTTGCCTTCTTCTAAACTCTTTAAGATCTGGAAGAAGAGCTTCTCTATATATATACACATAGATTTTCTTTCCTTCCTCCAATGAAGGACAAAGTGCACTAATTCAAAATTTCACTTCCCTCCATTTCTTTTCCCACTATTTTCCATTCACTCTCTTTAAGCTACACCAAGCTTAAAATTAAGCTACACTAAGCTTAAAGACCAACAATCCCCCACATGAATGGGGAATGGCTATAAAATAAAGGAATGCACAGACGTGTGTATGTTTTACATGCAAGAATTAATTGCATCTGGATAAGTAGGTTTCCCTTTGAACTTTCCGTAGTGAACTTATATCGGATATACTCGGTCAATCGGTAGATTTGATATCTTTGAACCGTCGAGCTTTGTTGTATACCTAGACAACATAAGTCACACAATCAATCCTTAACCATCTATGGTTCTCACGGTTGTGTTCGTTTCAGCCATGAACACCGCCTGGTTTCATGAGTGCTTAAAGAATGGGCCTTTACTTTCATTCCCCTTGAAGCGGCTTACACTTCACACTCACATAGGTGATTCCTAAACGTGTAATCCTAAAGACACACTATCTGGTCATATCCTGCCAGACTTAGCAAATCATTAAAAAGCTTTAAGCTTTATTGACTCATCAAAAAGCCTTAATGCTTTACCTTTATTTCTGAACATTGTCTTCATCACGAGAATGGATTGAGTTATTTGACAATGTTGAAACATCATTCATAACTTTGTTTGATCTCTTTGAAACTAGCTCTTGGGATCTCCAGTCTGCTAGGAAGAGTTACCGCCATGATGACTTGTCCTGGGCCTTAACCCCATTCCGTTTGATGATCTTTCAACTGCCTCTCTAGATAGGCCTTTTGTAAGTGTATCCGACACGTTATCTCTTGACTTTACATAGTCAATTGTGATAATACCACTAGAGAGTAGTTGTCTAACGATATTATGTCTCCGTCGTATATGACGAGATTTTTTGTTATACATAACGCTCCCTGCCCTGCCTATTGCCGCTTGACTATCACAATGTATACAAATAGGTGCCAAAGGTTTGGGCCAAAATGGAATATCTTCTAAGAAATTCCGGAGCCATTCAACTTCTTCACCGGCCTTATCTAAAGCTATGAATTTAGATTCCATTGTAGAACGGTCGATGCACGTTTGTTTGGATGATTTCCAAGACACTGCTCCACCCTCAATTGTGAAAACATATCCACTTGTGGATTTAACTTCAGATGATCTGGTGATCCAATTTGCATCACTATATCCCTCGATCACGGAGGGATATTTGTTATAATGCAAAGCATAGTGTTGGGTATGTTTCAGATATCCCAAACCTCGTTTCATTGCCATCCAATGTATGTGATTGAGATTACTTGTAAATCAACTCAGTTTTCTAATAGCACATGCTATATCTGGTCGCGTACAATTCATGATATACATCAAACTTCTCAATACTCTAGCATAGTCCAGTTGTGAGTCACTTTCACCTTCATTCTTTTGAAGTGCATAACTCACGTCAATTGGAGTCTTGGCAGTTTTGAAATCCAAATACTTGAACTTGTCAAGTACTTTTTCAATGTAGTGAGATTGTGATAATGCTACCTTGTGGAGTTTTGTGAATTCTGATTCCTAAGATCACATCAGCAACTCCTAAGTCTTCCATGTCGAATTTGATAGCCAACATACGTTTTGTAGAATTTATATCTGCCATACTTTTGCTCATTATCAACATGTCATCAACATATAAACAAACAATGACTGCATGACCTGAAGTATTTTTAATATAAACACATTTGTCGCACTCATTGATTTTAAACCCACTTGCCAACATTGTTTGGTCAAATTTGGCATGCCATTGTTTGGGTACTTGTTTAAGTCCATAAAGCGACTTAACAAGTTTGCACACTTTCTTTTCTTTACCAGGAACCACAAAACCCTCAGGTTGTTCCATGTAAATCTCTTCCTCCAATTCTCCATTTAAGAAAGCGGTTTTAACATCCATTTGATGGATTTCAAGACCATATACGACCGCTAATGCCACTATATCCTAATTGATGTTATCCTCGTTACTGGCGAGTAAGTGTTAAAGTAATCAAGGCCTTCCTTTTGTCTATAACCTTTGACAACAAGTCTTGCCTTATATTTGTCAATAGTGCCATCAGCTTTCATTTTCCGTTTAAAGATCCATTTCAAACCTAAAGGATTATTTCCAGGAGGAAGATCAACCAATTCTCATGTATGGTTATCCAAAATTGATTAAATCTCACTATTGACTGCCTCTTTCCAAAATTCTAAAATAGAAGACGACATAGCTGCTTTAAAAGTTTGAGGATCATTTTCAAGCAAGAATGTCACAAAATCTGGTCCAAAGGAAGTAGATGTTCTTTGACGTTTGCTACGCCTTGGGTCTTCTACACTTGGAGTATTTTCCTTTGGCTTCTCGAGGTCGTTTAGGTCTTTCACTTAACGACTTGCATTCAGTTTTATACGGATAAATGCTTTCGAAGAATTCAGCATTATCTGATTCCATTACCGTATTAACACGAATCTCGGGATTATCGGATTTATGGACCAAAAACCGACATGCTTTACTGTTGTAGCATATCCAATGAAAACGCAATCTACTATTTTTGGATCGATTTTAACCCTTTTAGGTAAAGGAACTTGTACATTTGCTAGACACCCCCACACTTTGAAATATTTCTAGTTGGGTTTTCTTCCTTTCCATTTTTCATATGGAATAGATTGTGTTTTGCTGTGGGGTACTCTGTTGAGTATTCGGTTAACTGTAAGGATAGCTTCCCCCAACAAACTTTGCGGTAATCCGGAACTTATTAATAATGAATTCATCATTTCCTTTAATGTACAATTTTTCCTTTCCGCAATTCTGTTGGATTGAGGTGTGTAAGGTGCACTAGTTTGATGGATAATTCCATATTCCGAACATATTTCTGCAAACGGAGATTCATATTCTCCACCTCTATCACTTCTAATCATTTTGATCTTTTTATTCAATTGATTCTCTACTTCATTCTTGTATTACTTAAATGCTTCAATTTCTTCATCCTGACTATTAAGCAAATAAACATAACAATATCGAGTGCAGTCGTCAATAAAAGTAATAAAATACTTTTTCCCACCTCGAGATGGTGTCGACTTCATATCGCAAATGTCAGTATGAATTAAGTCTAAAGGATTTGAATTCCTTTCAACAGACTTATAAGGATGTTTTACAAACTTAGATTCAACACATATTTGACATTTCGATTTATTACACTCGAATTTAGGCAATACTTCTAAATTAATTAACTTCCGCAAGGTTTTATAATTGACATGTCCTAAACGACTATGCCATAAATCATTTGACTCCAACAAATAAGAAGAAGCTGAAATTTTATTCATAGTATCAACAACCATTACATTGAGTTTGAAAAGGCCCTCCGTGAGGTAGCCTTTTCCAACGTACATTTCATTCTTGCTTACAACAACTTTATCAGAAACAAATACACATTTGAATCCATTCTTCACTAGTAAAGAAGTAGAAACTAAATTCTTCCTAATAGTAGGAACATGAAGAACGTTGTTAAGCGTTAACACCTTGTCGGAAGTCATCTTTAGGAAAATCTTCCCATAACCTTCAATCTTGGCTGTTGAGTTATTTCCCATGGAAATCTCTTCTTCGGGACCAACGGTAGAGTAAGTCGCAAATGTTTTTTTGACAGCACAACCATGTCGAGTGGCTCCGGAGTCAATCCACCACTCTTTCGGATTTCCAACTAAGTTGCATTCCGAAAGCATTGCACAAAGATCATCAATGTCATCATTCTTATCCACTATGTTGGCCTGGCCCTTCTTCTTATCCTTTCTCGGGAAGCGAAAATCAGGGGCTTTGTGACCAACTCTTCCACAATTGTGGCAGTTGCCCTTGAATTTCTTTTTGCTCTGCTCCTTAGTCTATCCAGAAGATCTCTTTCTCTTCTTACTTTTTGGAGCAGTTTCTTCAACGATATTAGCTCCCATGATCGTTGAATTTCCACGAGACTTCTTCTCGGCTGTTTTGTTGTCTTCCTCAATCTTGAGACGAATCGCAAGATCTTCCAACTTCATTTCTTTGCGCTTGTGCTTGAGATAGTTCTTGAAATCTCGCCTCGAAGAAGGCAACTTTTCAATCATTGCATCCACTTGAAATGCTTCATTCACGACCATACCTTCAGCAATAAGGTCGTGAAGAATAAGTTGAAGCTCCTGAACTATCATTTTATAGTCTAGAAACTTGGCAACCACGAATTTCTTCAAGCATGCATCTTCTGTCTTGTACTTCTTCTCAAGTGCGTTCCATAATTCTTTCGAAGTATTTATCGCACTGTACACATTGTACAAGTCATCCTCTAAAGCACTTAAAATATAGCCTTTGCAAAGAAAATCTGCCTGCTTCCACGCCTCAACAATCATGAACTTTTCATTGTCCGGCATGTCCGCAGCAGGCACTGGAGGCTCTTCACTAGTGAATTTCTGCATACCAAATGTGGTAAGCCAGAAGAACACCCTTTGCTGTCATCCTTTGAAGTTGGCTCCAGAAAATTTCCCCGGCTTTTCTGCCGGTGGAACAGCAGTCCGGCTTGACGAGGCTATCATCGTTGCCGCAGCAGTTGTAGAAGAATTTTCATTATCAATTTCCATTTCTCACTATCAACAATAGAAGATTTCAATCAATGGCAAAACCAAAACAGTAAACAATATTGTAATTAACGATAAACAATATGTATAATAAATAAAAACCGAAGTTTTTATATTTTGTTTCACAGAAAACGATGAAGTTTTTATGTTCTTCAAATCGTTTTTCTGAATTTCAAAACTCTGATGAAGTTTTATATCTTCAAATCAGAATAATAAAATTCAGATCGAGTAGAAAACACAAAGGTTTTTAATCTCCACAACAGAATACAGAATATAATAAAAATATAATTTCCTTGAGATTGTTAGTAATCTGTATTGCTGTAAAATAAATTAAAAACAGTAAACTTTCTAAAAAATACACAAAGTTAGTAGAACAAGAACGTCAAAAATGAATTCTGAAAAAAGTGTAGGAAAAAATCGAGCCCACTGAATACACAGTGTGTCCTTAAGGAAATTATTCCCCTCAAGTATCTGAGGTTTTGGAATATATCCTCCCAGGATAGAACGATTTAACTCACGGGAGCGTTGGTACCAAAAACGTCGGTGAACAACGAACCACTCGAAGGCTGTAAAACACACTGGAATATTTTGTGCAGAAGAAGAAGAAGAAGATCAAAAAATTTGGTAAGTAAAAATTTTGGGATTCAAGGTATATTTATAGGCAATTTCGTACTGTTTCTGAAAAGGTTTTGCAAGTTGGAACAAGTGTGAATCCTTTCAGAACAGCCATAGCTGTTTTGAACAGGTATGAATATTGCGGAAAATTCAAAAACGAATTTAAAATAATTCGGTAAAGAAAACGGGTCGGTTTGGGTCGCGGGTTGCGGGTCATTCCGGATTTGAATTTTTTATCATTAATTAATTAAATAATTTGAAAAGAGTTTTGTCCAAAAAGATTAATCAATCAATCTTTGACCAAATCCGAATCCGAATCCACATCTTAAGCCGAAGCCGAGCCGAGCGAGCGACGACGACGAAGGCGCGAGGCTTGCCTTATTCTAAACTTTTTAAGAGCTAGAAGAAGAGCTTCTCTATATATACACATAGATTTTCTTTCCTTCTTCCAATGAGGGACAAAGTGCACTAATTCAAAATTTCACTTCCCTCCATTTCTTTTCCCACCATTTTCCATTCACTCTCTTTAAGCTACACCAAGCTTAAAATTAAGCTAGACTAAGCTTAAAATTAAGCTACATTAAGATTAAATACCAACATATGGCGGATGTTTACGTGCTATCCTCGACTTCATGCAAGTAACTTAGCGGGCGTTTGGACATAAGAATTGTAAAATTTCAGAAAAAAGTGAAAAAAAAATGAAGAATACTATTTTAGATTGTTTGTGAATTTTTGTGAGCTATCTGAAGTGAAAATTTTGAAAAATAACTTTTTAGAGTTTTTCAAATTTTTAAAAAATTCTAAAATTCATTTTCAAGTGTGACTTTGTTGAGTTGCCGGTAGTCAATACACATTCGTAGTGATCCATCTTTCTTCCTGACAAAGAGAAGGGGGGTTTGCATCTATACTCGCTTTTTGTGTCACATTATTAACTTGTGCGCGCTTTGCAAAAAAAATTACAAGCGTACCAGCTTTTTCGCATAACTTCAGCACACAGAGCTGAAGTAACAAAGGCAATCACGCAAAACTTCAGCATTCTAGTAGCCGGGCCTGAAGCTCAGCTCTAGAGCTGAAGTTTTTGTTTAGAGCTGAATTTTTTGTGTTGTAACTGGGAAACTTCAGCTTTTTGTGTTGTAACTAGGAAACTTCAGCTTTAGAGCTGAAGTTTTTGTGTTGTAACTGCGTTGGAAACTCAATTCCATCGTGTTTGTTACTGTGAAGCTAACAATTCCGATAAGAACATGTCTATTAATTGTGCAACCCATGCTATAATATAATATCTCTCATTTGCACTAGAACTGCGAGCTTCCTTAGGAACAGTGGAGTAATTATTTTTCATGAGGTGATGAATAATACTGGGAATAGTATGTAAATGTACAGTCATAACATATGTTCCTTTTGTTTCATCGTGTATTAACAATTGAACAAATCGTGTGAGACAGACTGTGAAAACTATGAAAACTTTTGACAGCCTATCGCAATTGTTTCTTTCTTCAAGAGGAAACGGATGGTCGTCACTCAGTCAATTGCTTGTTTGCATATTTCAGCTATTTATTTCAGAAGAAGAAGAAAAAGAAGGAGGAGAAAGGGGGCTGAAGTTATTTAAGAAGTGGGTACAAGTTAAAAGTTTTTTAAAAAATGGGTATAGGTTAAATGGGGGCGACCAAATAGGGCGTCCCGTGCAATTTTTACCAAAGAGAACCGGTGCGCCCCAAGGCGACACACTCGGTCGGATGAAACCTTTCTCTAACAAATCGTGAGGATGTTCCTTTAGCTCTTTTAATTCCGCCAAGGATAAATGATTTGTTTGATCAATTTCAAGGTGCTAAGTTCTTTTCCAAAATTGATTTGTGGTTCGGGTATCATCATTTGAAGACAAGGGAGCAGGATATTCTGAAAACAGCTTTCAGAACCCGGTATGGACATTTTGAATTTCTGGTAATGTCTTTTAGGCTGACAAATGCCCCGGCAGCTTTCATGGATCTTATGAATTGAGTCTTCAAGCCTTTTCTCGACTCCTTTGTGATAGTGTTCATTGACGACATTCTTGTGTATTCTCAGAATCGGGAGGATCACACTGACCACCTCAGCGCAGTTCTACAAACTCTACATCAGCACCAGTTGTATGCGAAGTTTTCGAAATGTGAATTTTGGCTTGAATCTGTTACATTCCTGGGTCATGTTGTCTCCAGAGAAGGGATTAGGGTCGATCCTCAAAAGATTTCAGCGGTTAAGGATTGGCCTAGACCTACCACTCCAGCAGAGATTCGCAGTTTCTTGGGTCTGGCCGATCACGACCCGACCGGCTAGGCCGTCTTACTCAAGACATTCAAATTTTTCATCAATCATTTCATTCAATATTTCCCACACATACTTCAATTCTTTCGGCACTAGTGGCCACAATAGTTATGTCACACTTGGCACTTTACCGCATTTCATAATTCGAGTTCTTTCCACATATTTCACATTAATATCAATTTCATCAACAAGCCTTTCAATTCAAGATGTCAAGTACACATGAGGAAAAACATGAATCATGGGCATATAGAGGCTGGCACATCCTTTGGTAATTAAACACATTTTTCACGACTCCAATACATCATTAAATAACAATCATAGCATGACGGGGAGCATTTGAATATATATTACACATAAAGTTTTACTACACAAGCACGTTATGATATCATCTCCTACATCAGACAAGATTTACAACTTACACCAAATCGTAGGGGGCACCCTGGGGGTTCGAGTTCTAAGAACAGGGGGTTTTAGCCATACATACCTCAATTGCGCTTCTTTAGGCTCTACAATTATCCGGAACTCTTAGCAATCTCAATCGATTCAGCAATATGACAAATTGAAACCAAAAATTAGGAGATTGATCATAATTTTAGCTCACTTGAGCAAGATTTGGGTGATTGAAAGGCTAGGTTCCCTCTTTCTCCCGCTATATTGCTCATTCCTCTCTCTAAAATACTCAGAATGTCGCCCCAAATGAAGTCCCAAACGTTATTTATTAAAATAGGGTCGGGTATTAAAATAAGAAAAGTAATATGATGATCAATTATTGGTACAACTGTAGGAGGGAATCCATAAACACAAGACCTCAGCTTTTTCTCTTGATGTGGATGATGGTACATTACGGTACCAAGAGCGACTATGTGTTCCAGATATCGACAGTCTTCGGGAAAGAATCATGGCAGAAGCCCATACTTCTAGATATTCCGTGCACCCAGGTTCTACAAAAATGTATCATGATCTCAAAGAAGTCTATTGGTGGAATGACATGAAAAGGAGCATGGCGGACTTTGTGGCAAGGTGTCGGAATTGTCAACAAGTGAAGGCCGAGCATCAACGTCCTGGTGGGTTGGCACAAAGCATAGAAATTCCAATATGGAAATGGGAAATGATCAATATTGATTTTGTGGTGGGCTTACCGCGCACTCCGCGCAAGTTTGACTCGATATGGGTAATCGTGGACCGACTCACGAAAACAGCGCACTTCTTGCCAGTTAAATCTACTGACATAGCGGAAGAGTATGCTCTGTTGTATATCAAGAAAATAATCAGGTTACATGGCACTCCAGTCTCAATCATTTCAGATCGTGGGGCTCAGTTCACGACCAACTTTTGGAAGAAATTTCAGCAAGGTTTGGGTACGCAGGTAAACCTCAGCACAACATTTCATCCACAAACCTACAGGCAAGCAGAGCAGACTATTCAAACACTTGAGGACACGTTGCGTGCTTGTGTTCTTGATTTCAAAGGTAGTTGGGATGATCATTTACCATTTATCGAGTTTGTTTATAATAACATCTTCCATGCTAGTATTCAGATGGCATCATTTGAGGCATTGTATGGTAGGAGATGTAGATCTCCCATCGGGTGGTTCGAGATCGGGGAAGTTGAACTGATAGGGCCAGACATTGTGCATCAGGCTATGGAAAAGGTTAAAATCATTAAGGAGCGGTTGAAAACTGCTCATAGTCGCCAAAAATCTTATGCGGACGTTCGTCGTAGAGATTTGGAGTTCAAGGAAGAGGATGGGGTATTCTTGAAGGTGTCCTCATGAAGGGTATTATGCGATTTGGAAAGAAACGGAAAGTGAGTCTGAGGTATGTCAGGTCGTATAAAATCATTCAAAGGATCGGTCTGGTAGCGTACAAGCTTGAGCTACCACCCGAGATGTCATTGGTGCACCTGGTATTCCATGTGTCTATATTGAAGAAAGTAGTGGGAGATTCCTCAGCAATTGTGCCAATAGAGACCATTGAGGTTAATGAGGAATTGTCATATGAAGAGCTTCTCGTTGCCATCCTTGACAGGCAAGTCCGGAAGTTAAGAAACAAAGAGATTGCCTCAGTGAACGTATGGCGGCCAAACCATCAAGTTAAGGAGGCTACTTGGGAGGCCAAGGATGAAATGAAAAAGAAGTACCCGCATTTGTTTAAATAGCCATGTAATAGTTCTATGAAGTAGTTTCCCATAAATTTTGTATCATTTGTTCAACTAATGTAAAGATATCCCTTCTTAGCTATATGTCCCTTATGAGGCCTCGGTTGGTATTGTGTTGCATTCTGTTGTGTTGTTTGATCATATATACATTGTTAAGATGTGTTTCGGGGGCTCTCTGGCAGGTAGATAGGCCAAACACTGATTTCGAAAGAAAGTGAAATTTTCAGAAAAAAGTGAAAAACGGGCCCTAAAATGTCACAACTGTTGCTGCAATGGCAACTGCAACAGCAAGTCCTGCCTTATGATGAATAGAAACAATAGTCCCCTTTGCATCTAAATGCATGATGAGTGGGCTTAATTTTTAACAAAATGCTTCCTCCTACAGCAAGTTTCAACTCTGACTAAATTTTATCCAAAGCTGCCAAATTCTGAAATCTAGTCTTACTCCTAGTTGTCAAAAAAGAATAAAGGAGAAAGAGATGGAGAGATGTGGTCTATACATGAAGCTTCCACCTTTGTAAAAACCAATAAATGACTCGCTTGAAATAGGATATTGCTACTTGAATATATAACAAGATTAGTGTGACTTTCCTTCTAACTTAGGGAGGACCGGGACAATTTGCCAACCAACCATGTCAGCCGCTTCTCAACTTTGAGAGATAAGAATAACTCCCTAGCAGCACGATTATAGAAGAGATCCAAAGCAGCATAATACACTTGGTCATCGACACCTTCCAATTCATCCAAAGCTCTAATACAGTCAGTTATGCTGAAATTTTCATTGCACTTGTTCATAGCAGATGCTCTAAGTCTTGAAGCAGCAGCCATCTCAGATATAGCTTTTGCAATAGCACCATCAACCCCCTTACGCCCTCTCTTTCGACATGCTATCTCAGTAGGTGAGCTCACAGACTGAAGAATTTCTTGCTCATTGGAATCGGGACCTTCTTCAGACTCTGAATATGACAACTCTTCCTGAGACAGTGTTGAACCGGGGAGACAGTCCTTGTGTCTAGTAGATCCATTATACGTCCCTTTACTTCCAGAATCCGCAAATATCACGCTCAGTTCCTTGTAAAATGGGCAGCCTGTGCTCCTTATGGTCTCTGCATCTGGATTATCCTGATTAGTACATGTCAAGGAGAGTTTTGTGACGGATGATTTCTGAAGAACAACATCTGACTCTACTAAGAAATTACAAGCCCTTGACATGAAATTGCTAAGGTAAACAGTGATCCATCAATAGATCACATAGGCATTGGAAAAGAAAGTCTTATTCACAATCTGTGCGTTAGGAGATAAAAGAAAATTAACTGAAAAGGATGGAGTTCAACTTGCAAATACAAATGACAAATGTGTCCTAGCAGCTAAAGGAATTTTTGTTCAAAATAGACAACACGGGAATACAAACCTTGATGTACTTGTCCCAAGCTTCATCTGTTGCTGTTACTAAACCTGTAATTTCCTCCCATTTGAAATCACTATGATCAAGTAGCAACTTCATAGTAGCAAACTGCTTTCTTAGTGCAGCATATCGATACTTTAGTTGCTCCTTCTCCCACGTAAGACCGGTTCTTTTATGGAACTCATCACAAATGCATTTCCATCCTTTCTTACTAAAAGACTTGTTTTGCATATGCCCTTCATGAACTTGGTCGACCATTACCTCCAGCATTGTCTTGGTAAGAGATGTGGTCCACTTTGCTCTACACTGGGATTCCCGCTGCTGCATAGATTGCTGTGTTTTGGAACGAGTAGACCTCCCACTGCCAGCCATCTATTTGATTGAGTAAAAATACAATGTGGACAAGTTACAGCAGTATTATAACTCAAATGACAAGTAAGATCAGCTCACAGATCACAGAAATTCAAGCATGAATATTTACATTTTCTTTCGTATAGCTCTATAAGCTTGAAAGAGCTGTTCAACACTCCTAGTAACTTTCAAACTTCTATCTCAAGAGAAAGGTTTTTTGTCTTCATATATTAATACATGTATCACCAATGACACTTGCATTGACTATTTAGTATTTACCCTGGAGGTTCACAGAGTAACACAAACCAGGGGCGGAGCTAGTAAGCCGGAATGAGATTCACTTCCCTTCGTCGAAATATTATACTGAGCAAATAGGGTAAAAATAATTTTTTTTTGGTTATATACAAATTGTTGAATCCCCGGGAAAATTCTAGTATAGTGGTAAAGTGGGTTCAAAAAGGCGTTAAAGTCACAAGTTTGAATCCCAACTATGTCATTCTAATAATTTTTTGAATCCCCTTATATAAATTTCTAGCTCCCCTCTAATGCAAACTACACCGAATATAGAAGTAGAACTCGTATAACAGTTCTCCAAAAGGCATGAGAATTGAGAGACAACAGGTAACTTTAATTAAAAGGAGAAAACAGCCCCCTTTAGTTAACCCAAAAAAAAAAAAATATGTACCAAATAATACAGCGAGAAATTCAGTTCACAGAGAAGGTGAATTGACTTTCAAGAAGACCCACTTCTCCATCTTCTTAACGTTAATATACAGCTGCAAAATAAACCAATTAAAGTTCTTAAGCCTACCACAATAATTTGCAATCCAGTGTAATGTTTGATCTTTTTTCAACAATTTCCATCTGGTAATTCTGACACATTAAACGTTATAAAAAGGAATACATGAATAAATATCTATTTCATTCAAAAAGAACAATGAGCTTTAGAGATTACAACTTTACTCTGGCCAATTAGGTACATGATTCAAATCTCGCCTTACCCCTATAATCTCGCGCCAAAAGTTAACAAAATCAAAGATAACCCAGTTCGAATTTAATTAAGCCTTAACCCCATTCTAGAATTCAAACAGCTTGTGGGTTTGATTCTACTGCAGTGAATTTCCAGTTTATACAACAAAACCCTTGTTCGTTCAAAATCTAATTAGAAGTCAATGGCAGGGCTATAATTAGCGATAAAGACAACCCTAGAAATTCTAAGAAACAGAAGATAGATTATGCGATTTTTATATGAGAAAGCAGGCGAATAATGATAATAATATATCGAACAGAAAAGAAAAAAGAAAAAAGAAAAAAAAGAATTTACCTCTGAGGGAACTGGTGCTGTAGAATTATCGTACTTTCGTAACAGTAAAGAGGTGGTTTTCCCCTAAACGAGAATTTAGGGCATCCAAACAGGGCACTGTCTTTTCTCCTTGTGCGGTAACAGTTTTGTTTAGGGATCCCCAATCTTTTAAGAATTTGCACTTATACCCTTTAACTTTAGACGGTACTGAAAAACGGACCGAGGTAATTACTACGCTTTTGCGACAAGTCCCTTAACCAAAGCATGACTCTAGTCTTCTCGACCTTTTTTTTTTTGTTTTTTTTTTCTGATCGAAATATCTACTTTGGTAACTAATAATTCCATCTATTGTGAAAAATATATTTGTGATTGCTTAAATATACATACTTTCGTAAAGACAACACAAATAATATTGAAAGTTCAATTCTAAGCAAAATTTTCAAATAAAAACGTACTTCTGATAGATTGAAAAAGCGAAATAAAAACGCAATAATACGACTAGGTTTTTACATTTTTTGCTTTGGACATCCATTATTGCTATAAATTAGATGGGTTAATCCTCATACTTGAAATAATAATATTCTTTTGCGAGGAATATTAGTTTGTGCAAATTAAGCAATACATTAATTTTCCTTAATGTATCAATACATTTTGCTCACATAGTCGGTTCCAAAACAAAGAAAATGAACCTAAAATTTGTGAGTTGCTTAGAAGTGAGAAATATTTATTGTTGTAGTGGAGCAAGCAAAGGAAGTGGGCACTGGAGATGGAGTCATCGAATAGGTAGAAAGAGAGACAAAACAGTGCATGTGGCACTATGCATTTCATGATCCGGGTATACACCTAAAACCCTTGTTTAGTTATAACCATCCATGTAAAACAGTTACACTTTTCCCTCCCATTGCTAAGCAAATTCTTTTTTACCTCCATGAAAAGGTTGTGATGCTTCTGTCATTCTGAACTCCAAAGATGGCCCTTCTAATGCTTCTTTGCATGCATTCTATGTCATTGATAATGTGAAGAAAGCAGTTGAACCTCTTTGCCCCAGCATAGTCTCATGCGCACGTACTTTAGCCTTTGCCAATCTTGTAAAGAGCATGAAGCGAGGAAAAGCAACAAGCCCCTTTTCACTTTAAGTGTAAAGCGAGAAGCGAATCGCTCGCTCTTTTGAAGTGAAGCGGCATTTTTAAAAACTATTGAAACAAAAGAAAGAGGCAGCAAGAACTAGAACTAAGAACTGAAACAAAAAAGAAGGCAGTAAGTAAGAAAAAAATTGGGCAGCATTTCGCTGCAATTTAAGACTAAAACAGTGAAAGAAAAAGAAGAAGAGAATGAGAAAAGAAGAACTGAAGGGAAAAAAGAAATATGGCAGCAATTCGCTGCTATTTTGAGGCTGAAACAGTGAAAGAAAATGAAAAAGAAGAAGGAGGAGGAAGAACAAATCACATACCTCGGCTTGAACTTAATGAAATTGAAGTTGAAAAGTGCTGAAAATGGGAACCCTAGTCGCTGTTTTTCTCTGCTGCTAGATGATGTTTGAAAAAAGATAGTTTTTTTATTTAATTAATGTTGGCAGCCACTTAATATAGTGAAGAGCTCGCTACTCTCGCTTCTCGCTTCGGTCGCGCTTCTCACTTTTTTGGCAGAAGCACACGCTCCATATCACCTGCTACGCTTCACAACACGGAAGCGACCATCTGCCCGCTTCGCTTCGCACTTTAAGCACCGAAGCGAGAGCTTTTCACAACACTGGCCTTTGCTGTCGAGGGTTGCAGTGGTGATAGTAAGTTTCCCCCTAGGAAAAAGCACACAGAAAGCATATAAAGAGGACACAAATGCACTGGTCACTTCTATTGATGTGCAGGTGATGATTAGTAGTTCACAAGTTATTTACATCAAAACCTGAATGATTACAAACTACGGAATCCTTTAGAAAATAAAACGAAAAAAAGACTGCAGGAAAGATTTCTATGAGTGCTATATAGTTGACAAGTTTTAGATCACTTACAAAGGAAGAAGTAAAATATGTAAGCAGGACATATTATGTGGCACCATCACACTTGATTTCAGTCACATCAATTTTGTATCGTCTCTGTTTGCTGTGTCCAAAATAATCTCAGCCAATTGAATGTTACCACTCAAACTAGACGTCTTGTGTGATGGCATGAATGAGAACCCATCAAGAAGCTTAACACACTTCAGGCCCCATTTCACCATCAAGAATCCAATTAGGTGATGCCCACTACACGGTTTAAAGCAATCAGAGGAAACATTTCCCTCAGGAGTTGGATCATCTCAACATCTGAATGAGCTAATTAATTACACAAACAGATAATCCTTAGCTGAACCCAAAGCGAGAAGAGAGGACAGAAACATACCTTCTGTTATGATATGTAGTAATAAAGACGGATGATGGACAATTCTGGAGTAAAAATGTCACAGTTGCAAAGAGATCATCAAAGGCTTGGTAAGCATGCAAGATAGACATTTCAACATCAGTAGGCAGATCCAGAAAAGAAGGAAAGAACAAGATAAATAAAGAAATAAACCTACCACAACTGTCATATAGGACATCAGCTCCAAGGATAATGTTTGGGCACAGAGAGAAGGTTTGTGCATCCCACACACCCCATGTAAGTCCACGTATCTAGAAAATAAAATGAAAAAAACACTTCAACAACAGTACGAGCAATGTGAAAATGGAAGACTTCAAATAGATATCACGCGCAAAATCAAGACAAGAAACAAGACCTTCATAAAGCCTACAGATGAGAAATGCATAAATTTATCACTCTCCCAAGGCCAGTGCCGGCTCAAAGGGGAGGCGACTAAAGCAATTGTTTTAGGCCCCCCAAATTGAAGGCCCAAATTTTTCATATTATCAAATACCAAATTTATGTTTTTTCCTTTTTGGACGCTATTTAGAAGAAAAAAAATAGAGGCTATTTAGATTTTAAAAATCATAATAAATATGCAATATGGCAAAATATCAGTTTGATGACGACAATGATAAAAATAACAAATAAAAACAAAGTCTTTTGTAATATCTTTTAAAGTAGATCAAGTCTTTTTTTCAATTTCAAATACACTTAAACTATTTCAAATGTATAAAATTATTTTAACATCTACTTAGTAGTACAAAATTAAGATCATTAGATGACGGGAACTTACAAAATTGTATCTTAAATGCGGATGTTTCTTATTAAAAGATCTTTGAAGCCTTGGTGAGCGAAATTACTAGATGTCTTCAATGGTGTGAGCTAGCAGGTAGCCGAGTGAAGGGCCAAAATACGTACAAGATGATCCGTAAACCATTATTACAAAACAAAAAAGTAAAAATCAAACAAAGATTAAATATATGTAATTTTATTACAATAAATTTAAGGCCTTTTCTTAACTTTCGGCTTTAGGTCACAAATATCATTGAGCCGCCTCTGTCCAAGGCATTCTACACGCTCTTAGATACTCAAGTAAAACTCACACAATTTTACCCTTCTACACAAAATCTGTCATGTGGAATGACAAGTTGCATATAGCAAACAAAAGCGTTTGGATTACCTTGCACTTGATATCATTTAAGTCGCACTGTCTTCTCATATGAGTGAGCACCTGTAGGTCCACAAACAAGCAGTTATAGTAAAACTGATAAGTATCTCGGTGCAATTTTGGAAGCTCAAGGTGCTGACTAATAAGTCCCACAAAATTTTGAGACGTTTTTATTAAGGGTAGGTGCTTCCTAGCCTACCTACTAACATCTATAGCTTAGTCATTCAATTACATCAGTAACCATGGCAACTTCAGATTGTTGTTTAATAATATTGAAACAGCAGATGAGTGTGGGAGAATAGGGTCAATGGCAGCTCTATTTCCAAAATGCATTCTTGGACAAAACCTACATGTTAAAACCCAGAAAAATCCAACAGTTTCTGTAAGCATATTACTTTGAGTTACCAACACGGTTGTCCCCAACTTGTTTGGGATTGAGGCATTGTAGTTGTTGTAACCAGAACTGTTGTGAGGACAACATATTTTAAATGACAATAATGGCCTCAAAGATACACGAATGCTCCAAGGTAAGAAATAGCTAAGCAAAATAAAGAAGAGAGAAGAAAAGGTCAACCACTTCTTTGTTATCAATAATTCCTAATACTCAATTCCTGCTGCGCATCAATTCTATGCTCAGTTCTTGAATCCAATCATCATACCAGTAATATAGATATGTAATATATCCATGGTTTAGCAACTGGGTTTGAGCACTGTCTCCAGGACTATGATCAAATAATGAATTCTCAATCTGGTGTCTATCGAAAAACTACTCAAAAAAAAAAAAAAATCACACCTCCACTCTGCTTGAATCATCAGTGAGCGTCACGTCTGCACCCACTTTTGCAGCAACCAGCCCAGGCAACGAGGTCCCCGCCCCAAGCTGTAATATGATGAACAAAAAGAAGTAAATATAACACTAATCAAACTAAAACTAAAGCACAGTACGCAAAGTAGGCATCAAACAAACAACAACTACTGCTGCTGCTGCTACGTGCCAATCCCAAACTAGTTTGAGTCGGAGTCGGCTATATAAATCTTTAATATTCATTTCGCTCCTTTAAACCTGCTCCAAGTCCTTATCAAAGAAACCAAATAATAAGAGTTTTTAAGTTATATAGACCGTCAGTTTAAGGAATTTTACACCATCCATCGAGTAACCTGTCTTATTTTCAAATTATATATCTAACATTTTAAGGAGACTTCCCTGTAAATATCCTTCGGTTGAGCTGATTGTGTAAAACATGACAGTGTGTAGAACTTAAACTAAAAAATATATTGAGGATTCATTATAAATCCACTAGTTTTACAATGGAGTTACTTAGTGCAACCGTCCTCCTTTATTCAAGCTAAAGAAGAAGTTATAAAATTTTCAATAAGTAATATGATAAAATGAGATTCATTACCTCAACCACAGTAGCGCCAGTAAAGCGTGATTTTTGTTGCCAAATGTACTCGGCTAGAATAATACTGCAGGGCCATACGAATAAACCGTACTCTTCTTTCATGTTCTATTTATATGCCAAAAAGAAGTTAGCTGTATTGAGTTCTTTCTCCTTCTTTTTTTTTTTTTTGTTGTATTTTGAATTGTTATATAATAGAGTGTTGAAATTAGAGAAATATACTAAAAGAGAGGAAATACCTCGATGATGGTAATGGAGAAGCTGTCGTCGGTGTTTTCAGAATTTCCGAAATTGTGGCGAGAAAACGTAGTCATTTCTTCTTCAGCTGGAGATTTCGCCGCCGGTTCGCCGTCGTCCCCGTTCACTTCCATGCCGTAATTTGAATTTTTTTTTTTTCCCCTTGTTTGACCCCTCTGATTTTATTAAAATAGGATATATACCACTATGACTTGTTTGGCTAAATTTATAGTGGATGAATACACGGAGTCCGGAACCTAAATGTGGTCTATTTGGACTCCAATGACCGAAATGAGTGAAAAGTATTGTAACCAAAATACATATAGCGTCTTTTAAAAGGGGGCTATATGTATGACGCCTTTTATAACGGTGCTATGTTTGAATTTGACAAGGCTGGCAGATATAGCGCATTTATAAATGGCGCTATACATATTTTGTGGGCCCATCAATAACTCTTTTGCGCTTAACTGACATAACAATAATTCAAATGGGTATAGCGCCCTTATTTAAGGCGCTATACCTCAAAAAATTCGACCCCCGGATTGGGCATTGCCTTATTTAAAGGCGTTAAGGATTTTGTAAAAATCCATTCAAAAATATTCTCAACTCTTGTTAAATTTTTCTTCTTGTTAAATTCTCAAGCATTTTTGTGATAATGTCTGAAGAACAAAAAGTAAGGGTTTCATTATATTGGGGGGTGTGNGGGGGGGGGGGGGGAGAGGGTGAGGTTGTGTTGGCGAATAACTCAGTGAGCTATAGTTTATCTCCACAATGTCATGTTAAGTTGCCACTTACAATGGAGTACGACAGATTGGTATTGTTGTTGTGTAAAAAAATGAGTGTGAGCAAACATTCGGTGAACCTTAAAGTAACCGGAAGATATCTGTATTTTGTCGCTCTGCAAAGGGTTGCTTGTTAAGCTGTGTTAGCATCGAGGATGATGAAACTCTGAGTGATTTTTTGAGGACTCCGGATGAATACCGGGAATTTCTTTTGATAATAATGTTGGAAATGTGCGTGAAGGTTGAAGACGTTTGCAATAATGAGGTTGCGCAAAGTAGGGATATCCTCAGTCATCGGGTGGTTATTCTGGAGCAGTTTTAGCCGAACAGGTTCCAGCTGAAAGAGTTTGGTCTGATCTAAACTTATCTCCACGGGCGAATGAGGAGGAAGGAAATAATTTCTCTCCTACTTTACATAATCCACAAGACGAGTGGTAAACTTTAATTTTTCTTTGTGTTACGATGTTTATTTTTGTTGTATTAAATTTGTATTAACACTCATATATTCCACAGGGGTTACCAGCCATATATGAATTTACAAGTTATGAACCCACGCCTAGTTGGAATATGTGTAGTTCTGGTGTGTTGAATCATATTGGTCCATCCGGGAGTCATTACCAACAGGATAATGTCCATCATGGGATGTCAACACATTACGATTTGTAAGTGAAGTGATATAGCTATATGTAAAGTATTTATCAATTTGAGTATCTCATTATTTTGTTGTTTGTGCAGTGAAAACGAGCAACTTGAACCTCCTGTCCTGACTCAATTGCCCGAAGACGACATATTTAATCGAGATCTGGCAGATGCACAGATTCAGGAAGAGAACGGTGATTATGACAATAATGTCGATGAGTCCGGAGACGACATACCCTTCCCTGATGAGGGTGGTGATGAGGAGGAAGAGAATGTTGTACCCGATTTGATGAGGGAGCGTGCTCCACCCCCGTTAGACCAAGAGCGTACGAGTCCCAAGTGTCGTTTCATTCAAGGGAGATTCTCTACCTTGATCATTTGCTAAGTATGCCGAATGTGGATGCCCTCACAAGGGATATTGACGAAATTCGGACAGCAATATGGTATGAGTCTAGACTAATGGTGCTAGCAAAGGACATGCTTTGTCCTGATAAAAACGCGCCTAAGCAGCGCGACGAAAATGTACAACATAAAAGAGTGTCGTGAGATGACGCTATAAGAGTCAACTCCGGATGTATACAAGGTTGTTTACCGTAGATGTTTTATGGGTTTTCATTGGATGTTGCGTGCGAGAAAGAAGAAAACAAATATGTGGAAAGTGGGTAAATACATTGGCTCTCACACTTGTGAAGTTGACACATTCAGTGGGAATCGCTTCAACTTGGATGATGACTTGATTTCTCTTGTCCTGATTCCACACATTAAAGCGTCCATAAGGTACAAGATCAAAAAGTGTATTACATCCGTTCACCATGAATATGGTTGTACCATTACCAAAAGAAAGGCATTTCTCGAGCGCAAACATGCGTTTGAAATTGTTCGTGGTAACTGGTATAAGTCATTTGCAGCTCTACCCAGGTACATGGCCGCATTGCAACACTTTAACCCCGTGACCGTTTTTGAATGAAAACTTGAACGGAGTCTGGGAATACCAGAATATATATTCAAATATGCATTATGGTCATTTAAACCAGCAATTGATGGTTTTCTGCATTGTCGGCCGGTAATATCTATAGATGGCACTCATGTCTATGCAAAGTATGATATTAAGATGTTGATCGACGTTGCAGTAGATGCTAATGGAAGTATATTTCCTTTAGCTTTTGCTATTTGTGCCAATTAAATCCAAGAAACATGGACATTATTTTTGAACCACTTGAAAGAGCACGTTGTCAAATAGTGTTCAGGTATTTGTCTAATATCTGATCGGCATGGTTGTATTATAAGTTTTGTAGATAATTTTTCTGCATGGCAAGAACCGTATGCCTACCACTGTTACTGTGTGAGGCACTTGAAGGCCAATTTTTAGAAGTCGCATCCCAATAAAGATTTGCATGATTTAATGTGGATGGCTGCAACAGATCACTAAGAGCATAAATTCCGGAGGCACATGGAATCTATCAGGCAGGAAAATGAGGCAGCTTATCGTTGGTTGATGCGACATAAGCCTGAAAAGTGGACCTTGCATGTGGATGGTGGCAGAAGATGGGGAATTCTTACTACAAATGTGTTAGAGTCTTTCAACGGGTTATTGAAGTCTGCACGAGAATTGCCTGTCACTGCCATGGTGCGGATGTCATTCAAGTAGATGGCGGAGAGGTTTGTTGAAAGGGCTACAGCTGCAACGTCATTGATGGAAAGGGGTATTGAATTTATGCCACTACCTATGAAAAGATTTGAGAAATACAGGCGGCGAGCATATTGGCACGACCGAAATATTTTTGATGTTCGCACGCTATCCATCAAAACAGAGGGAATAACGTACACACCATAAATGAATCTAGAAAGTTATGCTCTTATGGTAAATGGTCCATCTACCACATGCCATCAAGTTCTTTCAACATACAAGTTTAGGGCCAACCAACTACGTCCATAAAAATATAGTGTTGTTGCATACTTAAACACCTATAGTGGGCAGTCGCAGCCAATGGTGCTGAGCATTATTGGCCGCCGGAACCATTTAAAATGGTGTGTAACAAGGAGTTTTTGCGTCAGCGACAGGTGCAAAAAAGAACGTGTATACGGAAGTTCATCTAGTGTGCCCAACTATCAAGGATACACATAGTGTTTTGTTTCCGTAATGTGGTTGTAATAAGTGTATGTACTTGTTTATGTTGCAAAATGTATCAAGTAAAATTATGTTTCCATTTCTGTTAAATCTTATTGATATTTAACATTATTATACAGATAAACAATCTAAAATACTTCAGTGGAGTAAATTAATGAATTTCTCCCTCCCGTTCAAGTTATCAAAAATAGTATTGGATTAAAAAATCAAACTTATTACGTTGACTTGTGAATTTCAATATTGCCAGCATTATATCGAAGGCTAAAATTATTAGAAAACTACATTTTCTGAAAAGCAGTCCACCTGCAAAAGTTGTATTATACCTGAAAGAATCTTTAACACGCGAAGCATAGCACGGTTAAATACTACGTTATGCATGTTGTCTCGTCGACCTGAAAAGTTGTCCGCCTGCAAAAGTTGTATTGTACCCAAAAGAATCTTTAACATGCGAAGCATAGCGCTGTTAAATACTACGTTATGTGTGTTGCCTTGCCTATAAATAACTAACGCATTTTAGTTATTATCTGCGCTTAACCAAAATAAATAGCAAAACTTTTCATAAAAGCAGGGTTTTTTTTGCATTAACAAATGTCTGGACGCAATGACCAACCAATGTGCTATTGTGGCAAACGTTGTATGGTGAAGGAATGTTGTTCTGATGGTTATGTTGGGCACAGATACTGGATGTATGTAAACAAGTTGGGAGGCAATGACAGAAATTATTACAATTTTGAGAAATGGTATGATGAACCCATTAAGCATGAATGCTACAAAAAATCTTTGCAGTATATTTGGAATATGAACTATGAATACCAACACCGTGAGTCTGAAATGAAACGAGAAATTGCGGCATTGCAGGAGAAACTAAAAGAGGCGGAAGAAGAAAAAAATAGGCTGGAAGAGAAACTTAAGTAGTTGGAGTAGAGAATACTAGGCGGTAGTGACTAAACAATGGCATGTATGTGTTGAGTGTAGTATTTTATCTTTATGCTTTCCGTGTCATGTATTTTCATTAGATATACTGAATTTAAATTATGTTAAGTTGTTGTGTTTGTATTTGTGTTTGTGTTGTAATATTAAAATAACAAAAAATCGGAGAAATAAAAACATAATGCTCATAAACAATAAAAAGTGTTGTTATTATTTACATAAAATACAAAAAAAAAAATCAATGCGTCCCACAACCTGTGTGCCTCAATGCAGCCGCTGGCCTGAGGCGCATCCCATCCCGCCCGGCTACGCTATCAGGATCATCCTCATCATGTTGCCTCTTTATCGCAGGATGCGCTGCAATATGATCGTCAGTAGTGCTGGCAGGCTCGGTAGAAGGGGTCGTCGGTCCAGCAGTAACCTACAGAAGAATAAGTTATTTCAGTATATGAAAATATATATTATTAATGTACTTGTTAAGTCACAAATATTTAAATTGTCTTACCATGGTCTCGTCGGACTCCTGAATATAATCATCAATCGCAGCCAGGTCAGCATCGAAGTGGCTTCCGTGACGGGCGAGGATGAAGCCTTAATAAAAAAACACAAAGATACTTACGGATAATCAATGAGATAAAAATAAATTTAAATTTAATAGTAATACAAACATACCTGCGCATGTGAAAGATCCCCAGCACCTCTTGATGATGAGCCATAACTCAGTCGGCACCCACTATCTACATCGTAGGTCGGCCGATCATCATCAGCGGTCGATGGGCCCGAAAAGTACTGATCCCAATCCTCTTGTATAATGCTCGTACCCGTGATCAACAAAGGATCTGACGCGGTTACCTGCGAAGTCCCTGGAGTGAGTTGAAGTTGAAGGCTGAATGACGACATGCTGCTATGATGGTAGTTTGGCTCATGGAGGTCACCCGGCTGATCAGCTCCAACATCCTCAACAGGTGCCTCAACGCTCCCTTGCTGGGGACCACCTCCTCGCCGGCCCCCACGACCTCGTGGGACAGCCCTACCTCGTGGGGAACCCCTGGCACGTTGACCACGCTCCGGCGTCGCTGGTGGCCCACGATGGTACTGCTCTGGTGCCACATAAGCAGGGTCGTGTCCTAAGAGCTCATCTTCTCGGGCATCCAGCTCTGTAACCTGTAGACCATACTCGTGCAAAGTGGCCACTCCCTCGCCGTCATGCTGCTGCATCTTCAGTCCCAACTGGTGGAACAAATGTAGGCCAATAGCCTGCACAATATGTAAAATATAAATTATGGAACGCTAGGTTACAGTTATAAGTAAGAATATCAAATAACATACTAGTGCCTCGTGCCTCCCAGCGTATGCAATGTACCGACCGCCAGCGCGATAAATGGGATTCCCGATGAAAATTCGGGTAGCGTCGCGGTACCAGCCAATATAATCATTCTCAATATCCGTCCAGCGCAGTGAAGGAGGGGACGGAATCAGGTTTCGCCGGTCCCAAGTATCGATCTGCGCCTCTAGACATTCCACATATGCCTGGTCCACCTTGGAACGATCATCCCACTGGAAATGTATGGTCTGATTGGTGGGCGGTGGCGGTACAAGCTGCGGATGGCCAAACTGGAGAAGTACCAGTTCGGTGGCATGATGCTCCACAATATCAAGGCACATCAACGGGGCAAAAGATCTCCAAATAAGTCAGTCGGCCGAGCAATAATCGGGCAAGCCAACTATCAGCGCGTCATTGTATGGACTCCAGATGAACTATTAAGTAACAACAGAAAACCCGAGTATACGCAACACATATGAAGCCATGCCAAGTAAACTTAGGTATATATTTACCTGTGCGCCCTCCAGCAAATCCAACAAATCCCTGCACATGGGTAGATTATGTCGAGCCTCGTACTCTAGTCCATATCCCCGCCGAAGAACCCACATCCTAGCTAGAGGGAGAAACGGAGGTGGTATACCCGGAGCTAATGGTGGTAGAGGTGGCTGCAACTGCAGGAACCGCTCCCAAGCCCAAACCTAACATACAAAGTTGACATAAAATTTAAGATATATTTTTACTGGGTATGTTATAATGAATAGAGTATTCGAATATGTTTTCACCTATAGCAGCGGCAAACTCCAGCAATGTCGTGTTGGGTGCCCATGCTCGCCCGTCACATCTGCCTGTACAAGTAGGCGAGAAAAGCAGCACCCCAGTTGTACTGGGGTAAATCATCTAGCCACTCAAGATGATGAAGAAATCTCAAGCTGACTAGGTTCCCCGAAGTGTTCGGGAACAAGACCCCTCCAAACATAAGGAGTAGCAGCAACCTCCAGTGTATCGCCTGTGATGTCAGGGTGCAATACCTCCAAATGGTCTCGGATAGTCGTCAACTGCAGATGACTGGCCCCAGCCAGTGCAGTCTCCTCCTGTGGCTGGAAACCAGTGAGCTGCTATAGCATGTCAAGGTACTACCCACCTGTCAGCTCTCTCATGGCTTGCGTCAGAGCAACATGATGTCCATCAACGAGCAGCCCATATATAACCTCCACGTCCTGCAGTGTGATGGTGGCCTCGCCAATGGGCAAGTGGAATGTGTGTGTCTCTGGTCGCCACCGCTCTATCAGGGCCGTGATCAAAGACCAATTGAGTTGCATCTGCCTGATCTCCAAAATCCTATAGAAGCTCGTATCCTGCATGCGTCTGACTACACGGGGATGGAGAACGTGGCCCTTCAAAAAATCCCACATATCGTCCACTATCCTGACGCGGAGAGTCTGGGCCAGTAACTCTCCCTCCCATATGTGGGAGGACCTATGATCACCCTGTAATGACAGTAGCTCATCGTTGGAAGGTCCGGGATGCATAGGCGGAATCTCCATGTCGTCTACTGTAAATTAAACAACATTAATTACATATTAGTTTTATTATATTATATGTTTGTTTTTAAATTAAATAATTAATTTTTATAATTATACAAGATTTAATTATTAAGTATTCACATATGGGTTCCAGTCTCGACATTTGAGGCCCAGTAGCACCAAGATATCCTGAACTTATATGTGTTAGTTTAATTATTTAACATGTTAGTTTTATTATTTTATATGTTTATTTGTTATCTCTTATTTTGACTATAATAGAATTAAATAATTAATTTTTATAATTATACAAGATTTAATTATTAAGTATTCACACATGGGTTCCAGGCTCGATATTTAAGGCCTAGTAGCACCAAGATATCCTGAATTCTTGTATGTAACATTTTATTAATTTATATGTTAGTTTTATTATTTTACATGTTAGTTTTATTATTTTACTTGGTTGTTTGTTACTCACTTAATTTTTACTATAATAAAATTAAATAATTGATTTTTATAATTATACAAGATTTAATTATTAAAAATTCACACATGGGTTCCGGACTCGATATTTGAGGCCCAGTAGCACCAAGATATCCGGAAAATATTATTGTTTTCTCATGTTATTTTCTTATGATCGTTGCCTAGAATTGGACAGAGTTTGTGTTTGATTTATCAGCTATTTTGACATACTTTTGGGTATAAGATACACTTAAATGATTAATTTCAATAACTACAGGGATACTACGCTAAAAGACACTACATTTTACTACGCTAAAAGGGCACTATATTACTAGTCTTTAAGCAAATAAATAATCCAAATCAGATAAAAATAAAAATTACATTTGATCACAAAATATTCACGAAAATACATATACAACAGTAAAAAGTAACTTATTAACATTTTTTAACAAATAATAATAATTTCTCTATTTTTACATATTTTTTTTGCACATTAATATCTTAGTTCGGATAAAAATAACATACCAGCTAAATCGCAAAAAAAAATACAAAATAACATAGAACACATTTAAAACAACTAATATGCATTTTTTATACGAGTTTTGACAAAAACTAAATGGGAATATCTTTATTTAAGTTTTTTGGAAAGTTGAAGATTTGAATCCGAAACGAGCAACCCACAACGAGAGAAGCCTTAGCTAGGATGTGGGAACAAGAATCTTTACTTTTTGTGGGACAGATGGGATCCACTCGAGCTTTTTTGGTTGTTAATGGAGGGGACCGATGGTTTTGATTTAAAAATTGGGGGGNGAGGGGTTCTGTCTGTAACGTCGGGGAAGGGAAGGGACAGGCTATTTAAATAGGTATAGCGCCGTTTATTAAGGTGGTATACATATAGCACTGTTTATTAAGGCGCTATACATATAGCGTCGTTTATTAAGGCGTTATACATATAGCGCCTTAATAAACGGCGTTGTACCTGGCTGTCTAATCAACTTCAAGTATAGTGCCCTTTAAAGGGGTTATATGTATTTTGGTCACAATATTTTTTTTCAGTCATTTGAGTCCAAATAGACCACATTTAGGTTCCGGACTCTGAATACACGACATATAGGTCAATTCAATTTTAATGTATTTTTTTCAATTGGAGGGATTCAAATGATGTTTGATGTCACGGCCCAAAATCTATTAAAAGTCGTGATGGCACCGGACACCACTGTCAGGCAAGCCAACACTAAATAGTAAATTTTGGTTTTAATATTTTGAAATCATTTATTTTCATTACATTAAACAATAAATAATGAACTTCACTGGATAAATAATGATATCTTTTAACAAACTTAAATACCAAAATAATCCCGTAGTCATCCCAAAACCCGGTGTCACAAGTGCATGAGCAATTTCTAGGAATTTAAAATGTAATATAATAACTGTCCGGAATACAAATTGGACAGAAAAGAAAATACAATACTCTGAAGGAGACTCTGCTGAATGCGGGTCGTCTCGAGAGATGCACCTCACCTAAGTCTCTATATCAACCATGTCATTGCGCCCAACGAGGCCACTAGACATACATGTGCCTGTGCAAAAAAAATGCACAACAAGCTTAGTATGAGTACGAAAATAACGCGTACCCGGTAAGTAACCAGTCTAACCTCGAAGAAGTAGTGACGAGAAGTCGACTTCGACACCTACTAGTGGTCCAATAATATAATACCAATAATGTGAAAAATCATGAATTTTATAAGGTGGCTGCAAACTCAATAATCATGAAGCAGGTAAACATTTCTTTTGTAAATAGAAATTTTAAACTTATTTCCATCTTTTTACCAATTTACATCCCCGGCCAATGAGGCCGCATCAATTGTCAATAATTCCAAAAACAATCAAGCAAGTCATGCGCAAATCATGCATAGATCGTACGGCCCGATCTAACATAATATTTAAATTGTGAACTGCTAGAAGGTTGAATGGAGTGAATCATAGATGCATCTATTTAATTTGCCGAGGCGTTCAGCCCGTTCCACAAAAGGAAAACACATCAAACAGTCAATCAAGAATTCATCAAGAAGCAATTTTCCAAGGAAATGAAAATCTTCTTTTAATGGTCAAGAAAATGAAGTTTAACCTTTTAGAAATTCATTTACAAAGTTCGATACGATTTAAGAAATTTAATTTGACAATAAGGTTACAAATATCGCAAGTATAACATGCTTTTGGGTCCTAGTCTACCCGGACTTAAGCATAATAGTAGTTACGTACGGACTCTCGTCACCTCGTGCATACGTAGCACCCCCACAATAGAGGCACATGTTGAATTATTTCACCTATGGGGTTAATTCCCTCTTACAAGGTTAGAAAGGAGGCTTACCTCGCTCCCAAGTTCCATATTCGGCTCCCAAGCAATTTTGACGACTCAAACGGATTCCCAACGCTCCAAGACTAGTCAATAATTGTGAAAACCCATAAATATATACTCAAATACTCATTATAATCTAATTTATAACAATTCCTAACCCCGATCAAAAAGTCGATAAAAATCACCCTCGGGCCCACATGCTCGGATTCCGAAATTCTTTGAAGATAAACTTCACCCATAACCTCACGAACTCAAATATATAATTTACTCTAGGTTTCATGTCCAAAATCATGGTCAAAATTCAAAAATACCAAATTTCTAGATTTTTCTTCAAAATCCCAAAACTTCTATCAGTTTTGCATGTTTACAAACATATATAATCCTTGCATTTAACCCATAACTAGAAGAAATCACTAACCTCTTGATGATGATGGAACCCCTTCTCAAATGCTCTCAAAAATTGCCTAAGGCCAAATGGGAAATGAGGGAAATGGGCTAAGTCTCGGAATAAAAAGCCCTTGGTTCCAGTCGCAGATGTCCAATTTGCGATAGGGAGATCGCAAATGCGAGCTTCACAAATGCGAATAATGCATCGCAAATGCGACCCCCGACTGAACTGGCCCATTTCACAAATGCTATACAGGATCCGCAAATGCGAATCCTTCAGGCCTCGCAAAAGCGACCCATTCGTCGCAAATGCGAACCATGCCCCTCAGCTGCCCAGTTTGCAAATGCGAACATAACCTCGCAAATGCGATGACCGCATTTTCGGCCAAGACATCGCAATTGCGATCGCACTAGCACTAGAAAATCCTACTTCTCAACAAAAATGCTCTGAAGCTACTCTGAAACTCACCCAAGCCCCCGGGGCTCCAAACCAAACACCCCCACAAGTCTAAAAACATAATACGGACTTGCTCGAGGCCTCAAATCACATCAAACAACGCTAAAATCACGAATCACACCTCCATTCAAACTCGATGAACTTTAGAAATTCAAACTTCCTCATTCGCTGCCGAAATCTATCAAATCACGTCCAATTGACCTCAAATTTTGCACACAAGTCACGTTTGACACTACGGACCTACTCTAACTTTCTGAATCAAAATCCGACCCCAATATCAAAAAGTCCACTTTCGATCAAATTTCTCAAAAACCTTCAAATTTCTAACTTTAGCCAAGTGACTCCAAAATGACCTACAAACCTCCGAATTTACTTTTGACCGCGCTCCCAATAACAGAACCACCATACGGAGATATTCCCAGACTCGAAATTCCAAACGGACATTGATAACACTGAAATGCACTTCAACCCAAATTTATGAATTTCTTCCAAAATGCCAACTTCCACAATAGACGCTGAAACGCTCCCGGGTCATCCAAAACTCGATGCGAACATACGCCCAAGTCCAAAATCATCATACGAACCTTCTGGAACCTTCGAATCCCGATTTCAAGGTCTTTTACTCAAAGATCTGACCTTAGTCGATTCTTCCAACTTAAAGCTTCCGAAACGAGAATTCTCATTACAAATCAGCTCCAAAACTCCCAGAATTCAATTCCGACCATGCGTACAAGTCATAATACTTGAAGTGAAGTTGCTCATGACCTCAAACTACCAGCGATGCGCTAGAGTTCAAAACGACCGGCCGGGTCTTTACATTCTCTTCCACTTAAACATTCATTCTTCCTCGAACGTGCTAAGAATTGCACTGGAGTGGTATGAAATCTCTGTTTAACACCTCGTGCACCTACCCGTGCTACCACAATCAGTTGAGCACACTAGCTCGATCAAATCTGAAGATACCCTCTTTCCTTTAGCCAAATAAGTCTTAGAGCCAAATCCCAGCATCCGGGACCCTCCACTAGGCCTGCTTTCAACATACAAACACTGTATTAGTCACTACACGTCGTAGAAAAACATGATTGCATACCTTTTTTCTGAATTCACACCATGCACTGCATATTTCACATGACAATAACAACATCAGTTGATAACAATAGCCGAAATCCCACGAACCTGATGCTCCCAATGCATCTCATGACCTATATACATCTTGCCCCAACTTTTGCATGACCGCAACGATGAAAAATATGTGTAGAAATTCATAATCAACTGTCGAGTCAACAAATCATTGAATCTCTCCGCCTGATAATAACTGCTACCTCATTATGAACCAAATAATGATATTTGCTCTCAAATATAATGCATATAAATCTGATTGCACTGATCCCAGGTCCAATATTCTCGTCTCACCCAGTACAAGATGCTCAGGTGATAAGCCACCTCAAGCACTGCCAAAAGTCTCATATAATGCCACAATATGCCAACAAGCTACAAACTCGAATGTGATACATAAGGGAACGAACCCTAATCAACTCACATAGCTAATTAGACAACCGTAAGGATACTATGAACCTTCCTCAGAAATTGAGAAACAAAACACACAAGATTAGGTACAGGGAACTGCACTCAACATCACACTGTTGCGGCGTGAAAACCGATCCAACCATGATACCATTGCGGTGTGCAACCCAATCCAACCATGATACCCATGGCGGCGTGCCACCCGATCCAAGTAATATACCCGTGGGGGGGGTGCCACCCGATCCAAGAAATATACCTGTGGCGGCGTGCCACCCGATCCAAGCAATATACTCGTGGCGCCGTGCCACCCGATCCACACATAACAATCTATAAGAAAATACTTGCCGAGCTAAAATGCTCGTAACTACGAAATACCCGAATATCGACCATAAGCACACAAAGTGCAATATACAAATCCTGGGGAGACGGATAACGTCATATGCTATGAAACTCGAGCACAACTATGGTGCAATAAGTGACCTGCATCTCGAGAGCCATCCTGCTCTCACAACACCAAAAACTGCACAATAGAGTATTACATAAAGTAGCTGACGATGAAGATAACATCCAACGCCCGAATACTCCTCCATAAGGAATGCTATGCTGAATGAACACACCCAGGCTGGGGTACAGTACACATCCACGTTTGGACCCGCCAACAGACCTCAAATTGATTCTGATCATACTATGCTTGGGCAAATACCTTCTCAAGGAGCCATAATGACATTTTCCCATGACACATAAGAACAACCGTCGAATCCGGAACAAACTTCCACATCCCACAACCAAACGAACCGAGCGCCCTCCAGGCATAAATTCTCGAATTAGCGTTATCACCGCAATCTTCACACTTGGTTTAAATCTTCAATCAATCAGGTGACTACATGCCACACTTATAAAATCTTCCCGTGGGATACACTCCCACAACCTTCCACACTAGGTAACAAGTCTACACATCCAAACCACCGACCGCACTAAAGCTGTAAAACAATTCAAGAATCCACATACCAAAACACAAGGCCTCTTACACAGGACATCGACCTTAGGTGATGCCTAACACAATTACATCTTACTTTAAACATCTAAATTATTTTCCTGCTCATCCGAGCTCATGACATCCTTGTCAACACCGAATCGCAAATCTTGAATCCTCAACTTTCGAATCCCATGCTACTTGATGCACTTAATCACACCAATGCAAAAAAGTACAAGAATTTCATCATATATCCTAAACCACAAATAGGGTAATTACTTCATCATATAGAAACCTTTTACTTAGCTCATCTCTGAAGAACCATTGCAACTCGCAATCAAATTCCCATAACACAGAAAATACAATCCACAAGTAGTGGTCTAAACCATCATAGCCCTTGCGGGATCTACCTACGCATATGAAGCCATAATACTTGATTAATCCCAAATAAAACCAATTACGGCAGCCGTGCAACCTCGCACGTACCGTCACAAATCACATGCATAACTTATTCACGCTGAAGAAACTGATCACCGCCACCATTGTCCTAATTCAACCATGGTTAACCAATCTAACTTCTTCCAATTCATCATTAAATTGCCTTAGAGATAATAATAGCTGCATTCCTTACATCACGAACCTAAAACCGCACTCATCTTGAGTGACCCCATTCCAAGAGACCACATCGTCTCCAAACCCATAAACATTTTCATACCCTCCTTGCACACACATTCATATCTTCAACTAGTACATCCATTCTGATAATTCCTCTACGAATCCGAAGTCATTTTCTCTTTTTCCTCCAAATGCTACTCTGCAAGTCAAAAATATCATAGAACATTTCGTGCCTCTTATCAATAACTACTGTAAAAGCTCCATTCTTAACCATAACACAGTCTTGAAATCCTTAAGCACTACATTGTTAACCCTTGAATTCCCTAGGACTGTTGTTGAGAGTCACCCATTCTGGCTTGGCCCCGTACATAATCAACTCCAAGGCCCCTTTGGCCTATGAACACCCATCTCAATGAAGCACCCGACTGAATCACATCCCTTATAAATCACCTCTGTACGAAGCATAAATCATGAATCTTCCCAAAGTTCGAACATGAGTCAGTAAGGTCAACTATAACACACCTTTATCAATTCCTTTGCTCAAATTACCACTTATGTTCTTTTTCCTTAGTTGTATTAACTCACCAATACGCGATAACCTGAAACCTCACAAGTAGAAAACCCTGCAACCCAATCGTAGGCGGTGGGACTCTCCCACTTAGCTTGAAGCTATTATTACACAACTCTGGAACCCACCAGGATACTTTCTTCATTGTTGGCATGATCTTCCACAACCAACCCGCCAAATTCCTCGAAACCCTTCTGTTAGAATTTCACGAACACTCTGAATCCCTAGCAACATTCACATATTCGACCTCTTACTAGATAGTCAATGGAATCCTTTGTAGAAACTTCGTCGACCACGGGACCGTTAACCTGATTATAGGAGATAACCCACCTGTGTAAATTACATGCCGACATCTTTCAACGATGTTGAACTGCACAATTACTACCAAATCGGCAACCCATCCTGAGCCCATGCTCATTCGCTAGTTGTTCAAGCCTATTCACTCCTCATGGACATATACTAAATGTGCGACAATACCTTCCAATCCGAAGTCATGTTGTATCCTTCTTCATATCAAGAAACTCATTTCTGTTGAACCCAAATATCCCGCCGTATAATAGCCAATATTTCAAATTAATCCCGTAGACCCAATCGCCGTCCACTAAAATTCCCATATAGCTCCAAATTTCCGCAAGGTGTGTAGTTATCCTACCACTGAAACCATATGCTACTCTGTCACTCTCCCACTTAGGTCGAACTTACTCCTTTAAAAAACTACTCAACTTTTACTTCTTACACCGGGCCTTCTAGAAATCTAACCACAACCTGACTTTTCCCACACGTCTTTCCTCATCCTTTGCTGCCCAGTTGTTGCCTTAAATCAATATCTATCTCAACAGCACTTGAACCAACAGACTTCTACCACTCTAAACCTTTTTTAGGATCGTTGTTGGCCCAAGTAAAGGTTTGTTTTGAATATTGACAAAGGAACTCAGGCATGAACCAGGTCCATCCCTTGTGTGCATAGAAACGGGCATATTCGAGCATGTGGGATGCACGTGAAAGAGATAAGATTAAATTGGTGTATTTGATATCTCCTGATCGAAAAGGTTGCATGATTGATAATCAGAAGGACTCCTTAATTAAAGAGAACACTATCCAAGATAGGGAAAGAGTTAGAAGTTGAAATCAACTAGAACTCTTCCACCAAGGAAGAATAGCATCAGAATTCTAGTTAATCTTTATTTACTAACTCTATAAATATAAGTGTTGTTCTCTTTTATAGGTGATGCACACATACTAAAGTTAAGCACTAATTGAGAGCAAAATAGCAAGGCATTTTGTGAGCAATTCCTGTGACATTTAAGAGTGCGATCCTGAAGCAACATGAACCAGATTGAAGAACCAGCTCCATAAAGAGTTTTATGTGTCCTTCTTTATTTCTAGTTCAAAGTGTAGTAGGCGTTTTGAGTTGTACCTTTCAGCTTTCTTAGAAGCAAATTGTACTAGGTACCTGAGTTATATCTTTCAAGTTAGAGTTAACTTGACGTAGTCGCAACATCTTGTGGCGTGTTGCTAGAAGGGTTAGAGTTAATCCTTAGGTTTTCCAGAGTTTGTAAACTTTGTTTTTGGCTCAGAGTTGTAGTGAAGTGTTTGGAGAAAATCTTACTGGGTAGTAGGTCGTGGTTTTTTCACAACTTTTGAGCCGGGTGTTTTTNGATCGGGTTATCCTTGAAGAGGCTAACACCTTAGGAAAAGATCAAGATGAGTGCATTACTTAAAAAGTTTAAAGAGAAATCCACCACTAGGCCACCACTATTCAATGATCACTATTATTCTTTGTGGAAGGAGAGGAGAAGAGATAACGTGCAGATGACTGGTGCATGCTTCAAATGTGGTAAAAACAACCACATGATCAAGAACTTTCCTATGTGGATAGTCGAGTGGAAAAAGGAGAAATCTGAAAGAAGGAACAGAAAGAAGGAACAAGTTCATGACAAGAAGAACTACAACAAAAGGCAAACCAAGAAGATGGATGTACCCAAGAAGGAAAGGAGCTTGACACTCAGAACCACTGAAGGATCTGATCTAGAAGAAGATGAAATGGATATGATCACAAGGACTTCAAGAAGTACCTAATGAGAGGAAATGGTCCTTCAAGAAGTAGAAGCTACAACAAACCAAGGGTTCCTGAAAAACAAACCAATGAGGGGTGTTACAAGTGTGGCAAGACTGATCACCACATCAAAAACTGCCCTCAATGGGAAATTGAATAGAATAAGGAAAGAGATGAACAAAGGAACATGAAGAAGGAACAAGTTCAACCCAAGAAGAACAAAGGATCAACAAAGGCTATGGTTGCTGCCTGGGGAGAAAGCTCAGATGAAGATTTAGAGGATGAAGATGGAGATGAACAAGCACTTATGGCAATTGGAGAATCCGATGAGAAATATGAGGTAACTATAATTCATCTTAAAGACAAGATTAAATTTTTGTCTAAAGAAAGGCTATCTGAGTTACTCCTGGATTTCATTGATGAATCTGAGGATCTAAACAATGAAAAGAAAAAACTGTCTAAGGAGTGTGTGATTTTGAAAGCTAAGTGCAAAAATCTGGAACTTAGGGCTAGTGAAAGTGATAGTAAAAATGTCGAGTTAAAGAACCAAATTCATGAACTTGACACCACTGTCCTAGAGCTAAGATCTGCAAATCTAAAACTGAAATTAGGAACAGGTAAAAAGAAATCTAATCACACACAACTCACATTAGAAGAAAACCTAGGAAAAATGAAAGAGGAGTTGTACAAAAGAGAAGAGCAGATAAGAGTCCTTAAGAAGGATCTAAGCAAGGTTAAGCACGAGCTAGACAGAACCTGTAAATGGAATAGGTCCTCTAATGCAATTTCATGGCTACATGAACACCATAGTAGCAATAAGAGAGGACTTGGCTACGTGACCCCTGCACCTAAGTGGGATCCCAAAAGCAAGTACCTCACACTTCCTGAGAACAAAATCTGCACACACTGTGGTAAGACTGGTCACTATAAAAGTGAATGTAATGCAAGAGAAAAGGCTAGTCAAAATAATAAAATATTTGTTCAAGGGAAAAGTAGGTTACCAGGATGGGCCAAAAAGAATTTGATTCACCCTTTTGCCTATATAAAAGGGACCCAAACTAGTTTGAGTTTCTAAGACTAACCCCTGATTTTCTTTTGCGGGTCCAAGTGAAGGGGAACAACCAAATATCATACATGGATAGTGGCTGCTCAAAGCATATGACAGGTAGCAAGAACCAGTTCCTTTCACTTGAGGACCTCAAATGAGGTAATGTCTCCTTTGGAAATGGGAAGAAAGGTGAGATCATTGGGGTTGGAAAGGTAGGTAAGACTGATTCTCACTCTATTGAGAATGTCTACTTGATAGATGGCCTAAAATACAGCCTAATCAGTGTATCACAATTGTGTGATAGAGGTAACTTGGTAGCATTCACCACTACCAAATCTTTTGTGATAAATCTTACCACTGACAAGATTGTTTTGCAGGAAAAGAGTAAACGATATTTACATTGTAGGTCTGTCCACACTTTCGGAAAATGAACTTACTTGCTTAAATGTATTGGATAATGATCCCCTCCTTTGGCGCAAAAGACTTGGACATGCCAGTCTAAGTCAACTCAACAAACTAGTCTCCAAGGACTTGGTGATAGGACTGCCTAACGTTAAGTTCAGGGAAGATAAAGTTTGTGAGGCTTGTGCAAGGGGGAAGCATGTAATACCCTCTTTCAAAATCAAGAAAATGGTAAGTACCACCAGAACGATGGAACTGGTCCATATGGATCTTTGTGGACAAATGAGAACTCTGAGCAGAGGTGGTAAAAGATATGTTATGGTGTTTGTTGATGATTACTCTAGGTTTACCTGGACACTGTTTCTGACATCTAAAAATGAAGCATTCGACATGTTCACTTCCTTTGTTAGAAAAACTCAAAAGCAACTAGGTAATCAACTTGCATCAATTAGGTTTGATCATGGTACTGAATTTGAAAATGCTAAATTTGCTGAATTTTGTGATGTGCATGGCATAGATCATAACTTTTATACACCTAGGACTCCAAAACAAAATGGTTTAGTTAAAAGAAAGAATAGGACACTGGAGTAAATGACTAGGACTATGCTTCTTTCTAGCAAACTGCCTCATAGTCTGTAGGCAGAAGCTGTGAACACTGCATGTTACATCATAATTAGGTGCATGACCAGACCTCTTGTTGAGAAGACTCTCTATGAGTTACTTAAAGGGAGAGAGCCAAATATATCCATCTTAGGGCATTTGGATGCAAGTGCTTTGTGCACAATAATGGCAAAGACTCCCTAGATAAGTATGATCCCAAAAGTGATGAGGGAGTATTATTGGGATATTCTTCGCATAGTAAAGCTTATAAGATCTATAACAAAAGAACTATGTGTGTAGAAGAAAGTGTACATGTAGTTTTTGATGAAACTAACATTCTTTCTGAGATACAGGAACATGAAGATGAAGCAATTGGGTTGGTAAGAAATTTAAATGAAATCACAGCCCAGACTGAAGCTGCACCTGAAGAAGGAACAGGTGATGGAATAGGTTCTTCTACTCAGGGCAACCTGATAGGGGGAACTGAACAAGGAGGAACTGAATCTCAAACCTCGATGGAACATGTCCATAAAATTGTTCCACTGCAACAAAGCATTGAAAGAAAATCAAGGGGAAACCAGTTGGTTGTGAAATCTTACAAGTATCAAAGTTCTCATCCCATTGAGAATATAATCACTGACCCAGCCTCTGGAATCAAAACTAGATCTTTATTAAAGTATTTTGGGCTTTTGATGCTTTGTTATCTCCTATTCACCCTAAAAATGTTGTTGAGGCTTTGCAGGATGCAGAATGGGTAAATGCAATGCAAGAGGAACTCAACCAATTCGAAAAGAGTCGAGTTTGACATCTAGTACCAAGACCCAATGACATATCAGTAATTGGCACAAAATGGGTCTTCAGAAACAAAAGCCTTAAATAGAGATCACTTTGAGAGGAACATGTTGGAATTAGGGATGATTAAGATCACCTAAAAGGACCAATTCAAAGTTAAACAAAAAAAATGAAAAAAATTTGAGAAAAAAATATTTTGGTTAGAAAGTCTGTAAATTTTGTATATAATTAGATTAAATCTTGCTCAGTCTCATACTTTCAACAGTATACTCATGTGCCATGTGCTAAAATGACTCATTAATCTCTAATGATATTTTCTCTGTTTTGGAAAATTTAGACTTACATAAGAGAATTTTCAGTGAAGAACCTGATTCATCAAGATAAATAGGTATGTTTTCTACACTCTGCATAATTTGAGATAATTATATTTGGATCATGAGCAGAGTCCTACCTAATTCCAAACTCCTTTTGGACTTATCCGTTACAAGTGAACCAGTTTTTGTTCAAAAGAGTTTCAACCGAATTGAAGTACCTAGATTCTAGGGATACACTCCAACGTCTCTTCAAAACTGAATTTCAGTTTGAAGACTTCTAAGAGTCTGAAAAGCTGTAATTACCCATCAATTATTCCTTTGTATATTGATCATCTTTAGTGTATTCCTTACTACATCTCTCTCAAGCCGTCAAAAACTCTCATTCTTCTTCCATCTTCCAAACACAATCTAATTCTCTTCTCTTTCATACCCTAGCCCATATATGTCGAACACCTCTAAAAATACGTCATCACCACCATAGGAAACCACTTCCACGCCTTCAACCACTCCTTCAACCATACCAATCTCTAAGAAAAGTAGAGTAACAATGATGGCTCGTAAGATTATCGCTGAAGGAGAACAAATCAAGAAATAAACAAGCAATAGAAAGCAGGTAGGGAAGAAAAATCCCAGAGATCTGAAGATTCATTTAAGTGTGCTACTAAGGGGGAAGAAAGTAGGTATTCTGAAACTGAACAGGTATCTTCTGATTCTAAAGTTACTCTTAAGACAATTTCTGAAGTTGCTGCAAATTTGGAGAATAGATTTGTACTGGTAGGATCTATAGCAGGTATTGAGACTACAGAATCTGGATAAGTTGGTGGTAAAAATAAAAAAGGAAAATAAAAAAGAGATCAAGGGTGCTAGGAGTACTGTGAGGGGAAAGGGTACAAGAGTGGCTGATTCTTCACCTACTTATGTTGGTCTAACAAAAGAAACTGGGGCAATGGTTGTTTGGGGAGAGGAATTTACTAAAATAAAAGAGAGCATGAGTAAAACAAGGGGAAGTAGGTCTGGCGAAGCTGCTGAGGGGTTGGTTCAACTTGGGAAAGATATAGATGAACTTGTTCCATCTGAACAGGAAACCCTCGCATACCTACTGATAGGGTTATCAATGGCACCAAAACTCATGTCATTCCCTATGGATTCATTCTCACAATTGTAATTGCACATTTCAAGGTACCTATGAAGAAGTGGGAGATTAGTACAAGCAAGGATCATTTTGTGGTTAATACTCTGCTTTATTGCGATTATGAAGTCAATGCCACTCCTAAATAACCTGGTTCATCCAAGAAGGTACCAGTGAATAGCAAGGTCAGAGCCTTGGTGCTAGAAAATGGAGCTAAGGATGCTGAGATTGAGAGGCTGAAGAAGAGGTTGGCAGAGGTGGAGACTGAGAGAGGTTCTCTCAGAACTGAGATGGCATGAGAAAAAGAGAAGAATGATGGCATTATTCAAGATATGTTGAAACTCCTCCAAGCCAAAAACTAAGCACCTGGACCTTCCTAGTCTTAAGCCTCCTAGCCTAGTGTAGATTAACCAGTGACCCAGTTCGGGACTTTTTGTTTCTTTTGCTCATGTTTCTAGTATTTTTATTTCTTCTTATGATTTATGGTAGAATCTTATCAATCATCAATGAAAGTCGCTGTCTTTTGCTCTAATTGTTTGTTTATATTTCTTTGATGGTTAAAATTCTTAGCTTGATCTATGATGATTAATCCATGATTGCATTTGAAGTAGCCCCAGTGGCCATGAGTAAGCTTTAAAATCTGGTTATCTCACATTTTTATGCAACTTTTCGATGATGCCAAAAGGGGAAAAATAATTAGGTTGTGCTTTAAACAAGTGTTGTTTAGCTTTGAACAAGTGATGTTTATAACCTAATGTACCTGGTCCTTGATAATAAGTGATAAAAAGGAAAAATGCTTCTAACATTGTGTTGGTGTTGAGCTGAGTTGAAACAGGGCCTAAGCTTATGAAAATCACAGAGTTTGTCATCATCAAAAAGGGGGAATTTGTTGGCCCAAGTAAAGGTTAGTTTTGAAGAATGACAAAGGAACTCATGCATGAACCAGGTCTATCCCTTGTGTGCATAGAAACGGGCATATTCGAGCATGTGGGATGCACGTGAAGGAGATAAGCTTAAATTGGTGTATTTGATATCTCCTGATCGAAAAGGTTGCATAATTGATAAGCAGAAGGACTCCTTAATCAAAGAGAACACTATCCAAGATAGGGAAGGAGTTAGAAGTTGAAATCAACTAGAACTCTTCCACCAAGGAAGAGTAGCATCAGAATTCTAGTTAATCTTTATTTACTAACTCTATAAATATAAGTGTTGTTCTCTTTTATAGGTGATGCACACATACTGAAGTTAAGCACGAATTGAGTGCAAAATAGCAAGACATTTTGTGAGCAATTCCTGTGACATTTAAGAGTGCGATCCTGAAGCTACATGAACCAGATTGAAGAACCAGCTCCATAAAGAGTTTTATGTGTCCTTCTTTATTTCTAGTTCAAAGTGTAGTAGGCGTTTTGAGTTGTACCTTTCAGCTTTCTTAGAAGCAAATTGTACTAGGTACCTGAGTTGTATGTTTCACGTTAGAGTTAATTTGACGTAGTCGCAACAGCTTGTGGCGTGTTGCTATAAGGGTTAGAGTTAATACTTAGGTTTTCCAGAGTTTGTAAACTTTGTTGTTGGCTCAGAGTTGTAGTGAAGTGTTTGGAGAAAATCCTACTGGGTAGTAGGTCGTGGTTTTTTCACCTTTTGAGCCGGGTGTTTTTCACGTAAAATACTTGTGTTATTTACTTTCTGCATTTATTATTCCGCAATAGTAGTAGTTGGAACACATAGAAGAACCAGGTCCTTCTATAATATGTGCACGCGAAAAATTAGACACCACACNCCCCCCCCCTTGTGTGGTATTGAAGTATAAAACATCAATCATCTTTCTCGTGCCTTCAACATTAGAAACACCGACCCAATCCTGAACCGCCGCACACCGCGATCTCTGACAGCCGTTTCCCTGACACTATCTCACCATATCCTGCCCCAAAGGCGAACTTTAGAAGATTATAACAACGGCAAACTTAATACATTCAATCGAGGGCGACGACACCACGTCACAGATGAAAATTCTACCACATTTGAAAATACCAAGTCTCGTTATTCTATCAACCCAAACCTGAACATTTATAGTCCGATTGCCTTTCCTCCGCCGGAAATAAAATACCAAATCTCTGAATCGTGCTCTGAGTAGACCTCCTTTTAAGTCATTCACTGCCCCGACACATGGGCAAGCATCCTACCATCACATCAATTACTGCACGAAACCGTTCATGAGCATCATAGCAACCTGTGCATAGCCTCAAAGCTCTCAGAAGTACAGCTATTGAGCTGAAACGACAAAATATCCTTCCACAAGGAGACGATAATAGCCCAAACAACTACGCAGGGAGAAATATCCCGCGTCACATCTATATTACCATTACAATTCCTCAATTCTCTATTTATAACAAGCACTCCACGTCGCATAAGGTTGAATGGAAAGGAAATGAAGGCATAAGCCTCAAAGGAATCAAACCGCACGATGGGGAATCAAGAAGGGAAGTGCTCCTGAAAGCCCTGTAGCCTCTCGAAGATAAGTACAGACATCTCTGTACCGATCCGCAAGACCCTACTAGACTTGCTCATGACTCGTGAAACCTAAGGAACCTAGTGCTCTAATACCATGTTGTCACGACCCAAAATCTATTAAAGGTCGTGATGGCACCGGGCACCACCGTCAGGCAAGCCAATACTAAATAGTAAATTTTCGTTTTAATATTTTTGAAATCATTTATTTTCATTACATTAAACAATAAATAATGAACTTCGCTAAATAAATAATGATATCTTTTAACAAACTTAAATACTAAATAATCTCGTAGTCATCCCAAAGCCCGGTGTAACAAGTGCATGAGCAATTTCTAGGAATTTAAAATGTAATATAATAATTGTCCGGAATACAAATTGGACAGAAAAGAAAATACAATACTCTGAAGGAGACTCTGCTGGATGCGGGTCGTCACGAGATATGCACCTCACCGAAGTCTCCGTATCAACCATGTCATTGCGCTCAACGATGCCATTAGACATACATGTGCCTATGCAACAAAAAATCACAGCAAGTGTAGTATGAGTACGAAAACAACGTGTACCCAGTTAGTATCCAGTCTAACCTCGAAGAAGTAGTGATGAGAGGTCGACTTCGACACCTACTAGTGGTCCAATAATGTAATACCAATAATGTGAAAAATCATGGATTTTATAAGGCGACTGCAAACTCAATAATCATGAAGCAGGTAAACATTTCTTTTGTTAATAGAAATTTTTAAACTTATTTCCATCTTTTTACCAATTTACATCCCCGACCAATGAGGCCGCATCAATTGTCAATAATTCCAAAAACAATCAAGAAAGTCGTTCGCAAATCATGCCGAGGTCGTACGGCCCGATCTAACATAATATTTAAATTGTGAACTACCAGAAGGTTGAATGGAGTGAATCATAGATGCATCTATTTAATCTGCCGAGGCGTTCGACCCATTCCGCAAAAGGAAAACACATCAAGAATTCATCAAGAAGCAATTTTCCAAGGAAATGGAAATCTTCTTTTAGCGGTCAAGAAAATTAAGTTTAACCTTTCAGAAATTCATTTACCAATTCGATACAATTTAAGCAATTTAAGTTGACAATAAGGTTACAAATATCGCAAGTATAGCATGTTTTTGGGTCCTAGTCTACCCGAACTTAAGCATAATAATAGCTACGCACAGACTCTCGCCACCTTGTGCCTACGTAGCCCCCCACAAATAGAAGCACACATTGAATTATTTCACTTATGTGGTTAATTCCCTCTTACAAGGTTAGAAAGGAGACTTACCTCGCTCCCAAGTTCCATATTTGGCTCCCAAGCACTTCCGACGACTCAAACGGATGCCCAACGCTCCAAGAGTAGTCAATAATTATGCAAACCCATAAATATATACTCAAATACTCATTATAATCCAATTTATAACCCTTCCTAACCCCGATCGAAAAGTCGATAAAAATCACCCTCGGGATCACATGCCCGGATTCAGAAATTCTTCGAATATAAACTTTATCCATAACCTCACGAACTCAAATATATAATTTACTCAAGGTTGCATGTCCAAAATCGTGGTAAAAATTCAAAAATATCAAATTTCTAGGTTTTTCTTCAAAATCCCAAAATTTCTACAAATTTTGCATGTTTACATCTATATATAATCCTTGCATTTAACCCATAACTAGAAGAAATCACTAACCTCTTGATGACGATGAAACCCCTTCTCAGATGCTCTCAAAAAATCGCCTAAGGCCAAGTGGGAAATGAGAGAAATGGGCTATATTTCGGAATAAAAAGCCTTTGGTTGCAATTGCAGATGTCGCATTTGCGACAGGGAGATCGAAAACGCGAGCTTCGCAAATGTGAAGAATGCATCGCAAATGCGACCCTCGACTGAACTGGCCCATTTCGCAAATGTGATACACCGCAAATGCGAACCCTTCAGGCCTCGCAAAAGCGACCCATTCGTCGCAACTGCGAATCATGCCCCTCAGCCGCCCAGTTCGCAAATGCGAACATAACCTCGCAAATGCGATGACGCATTTGCGACCAAGACACCACAATTGCGATCGCACTAGCACCAGAAAATCTTACTTCTCAACAAAAATGCTCTAAAGCTACTCCGAAACTCACTCGAGCCCCCGGGGCTCCAAACCAAACACCCTCAAAAAGCTAAAAATATAATACAGACTTGCTCGAGGCCTCAAATCACATCAAACAACGCTAAAATCACAAATCACGGCACAATTCAAACTTGATAAACTTTAGAAATTCAAATTTCTTCATTCGATGCCTAAATCTATCAAATCACGTCCAATCGATCTCAAATTTTTCAGACAAGTCACGTTTGACACTACAGATATCACGATCCAAATCCTAATCCAGGTCGCGATGACGCCCAACACCGTTGTTAGGCAAGCCAACACTAATTATCTAGTGAATCTAGTTTGTTTTCTATTAAATCCTTCCCTTATTTCAAAAATAATTTAGCCACTAAGCATGGAATATAACTCAGAGCAGGGCAATTAAGTTACGACGACCAAAAGACAATTTTAATTAATTACATCACCAAAAGAATAGTCTACCAATGTGTGTGCCAGGAACTAGTGTCACAAGTCGACATGCATCTAGTAGAGTAGAATCAAAAAAAATATAGGACTATCCTACTGTCTGAGAGGATATAGACAGAATTAGCAAAAAGAAAGACTCCAGAGTGCTGCTGAATGTCATCAGGAGAAGTAGCTCACCGTGAAGCCTCAACCAAGTGCAATCAAGGACGAGCTCCGGACTGATACCCAGATGCACCTGCCTCAGAACTTGTACAATTAAGTACAGAGTGTAGCATGAGTACATAAACAATATGTACCCAGTAAGTATCCAGTCTAATATCGAAGAAGTAGTGACGAGGGGTCGACTTGACGCTTACTAGGGTCCAACAATATAATTAGATATTATTTAAAATGAATAACAAGTACACGTGGACAGTAAACAATGAATATTGAGCATAACCACCAAACTTATTTACGTGGCGTAACACCAATATACAATTTACAATTTGACTACCCTAGACATCTAACAATTTAACAATCATGACAAATATCAGACAAATAGTTTGCGCAAAATGTGTCGACGACATACGGTCTGAGCCAACATAACAATAAATGTGCGCTGCTGAAGGGTCGAACGACGTGAACCATAGATGCATCTATTAACCTGCCATGCCGTACGACCCACTCCCATGAGAGTAGTGAAAAGAATCACTCCGCTCGCGGAATATAAATTTGCGAAGCGGTCACACATAAACACAATATTTTTCCTTAAATCCTTTTTCCAAAATAGTATTTCGCTTGAAAACGTCAAGTTCTAGGATTTCTTGAGAACAAACTTGCATACAAGGAATCACAAGGCATATAGTTCGATTAACGGGGTTCACAAGGCATAGTGTAAACCTAACTACCCGGACATAACAAGAATAGTCACTACGCACGGACTCTCATCACTTCCTACGTATGTAGTCCCCACAATAATGACACATAGTTAATTACTTCGCCTATGGGGACAATTCCCTCTTACAAGGTTAGAAGGAGACTTACCTCGTTTCAAGCCTACTTCCCGGGTCAAGAATGCGCCCGAATCTCCGAATTTTCCCTTTGAAAGCTCCCCAAATCGTCCAAATGTGAAAGAAATGGCCTAAAAATGCCTAAGTCCCGCATTTAAAACAACTTCACTGCCTCCAGGACTTTCGCACCTGCGGCTCGAGGACCGCACCTACAGTCTCGCATCTGCGAGCGAGTGCTCGCACCTGCGGAAGAGGAGAAGAAGGCCAGGGGTCGCACCTGCGGAACAGAGACCGCACCTGCGGCTCCGCTTCTGCGGGAAAACGCCCGCACCTGCGAAAATTGTGCAGCCCCTCTAAGGCCGCACTTACGAGGCTTTGACTGCGCCTGCGGTCTCGCACCTGCGGTTGGTCCTTCGCAGGTGGGGTCGCACCATATCTGATGCACCAGCAGCTCTTTTTGAGCTTGGTTTGCCTCGCGCGATGTCCGAATGGAATCCGGGCCCACCCGAGGCCCCGTCCAAATATACCAACAAGTTCTAAATCATAATACGGACTCGCTCGAGCCTTCGGAACGTCCGAAACAACGCTAAATCTAAGAATCATACCCCAAAACTAAATTGAATCAAACTTTGAACTTCAAGTTCTTGAATTCACTTTCAACATGCCGAAACATACCTATACTACTCGGAATGACACCAAATTTTGCGAGCAAGTCATAAATGACATGACAGAACTACTCCAGGTCTCGGACCTCGATAACATAAAAACACGTTCCAAACCTCAATTTTGAACTTAAGGAATCATATTTCACTATTTGGCGCCGAAACTCTCCCGGGTCATCCGAAACCTGTTTCGAACATACGCCTAAGTCCGAAATCATCATACGAACCTACTGGAGCTTTCAAATCTCGATTCCGAGGTCGTTTACTAAAAATATTGACCGAGTCAAACTTGACCTTTAAGGCCAACCTTAAGGAACTAAGTGTTCCTATACCACCCCCAAACTCCTCCCAACCTCGAACCACCCGTCCCCGCAAGCTATAAATCAGTAAAAGCAACCACATGAAGTCTCATTAGGAGCACGGGTTCTAGAACACACAACGACCGATCGGGTTGTCACAACGGACCTACTCCAACCCAGATATCAAAAAGTCCACTTCCGATCAAATTTCTCAAAAATCATCAAATTTCTAATTTTAGCCAAATGACTCCAAAGCGACCTACGGACCTCCGAATTTACTTATGATGCGTCCAATACCAGAATCCCCATACGGAGCTATTCCCAGACTCGGAATTCCAAACGGACATCGATAACACTGAAACATACTTCAACCCAAATTTATGAATTTCTTCCAAAATGACAACTTCCACAATAGACGTTGAAACGCTCCCGGATCATCCAAAACCCGATCCGAACATACGCGCAAGTCCAAAATAATCATACGAATCTGCTGGAACCTTCAAATCCCGATTCTGAGGTCGTTTACTCAAAGATCCGAACTTAGTCGATTCTTCCAACTTAAAGCTTCCGAAACGAGAATTCTCTTTACAAATCAACTCCAAAACTCCTGGAATTCAATTCCGACCATGCGTACAAGTCATAATACCTGAAGTGAAGCTGCTCATGGCCTCAAACTACTGGACGACGCGCTAGAGCTCATAACATTTGAGATAGCTTATTTTATATGTTCATTATTAATTGATAATAATGAAGTTATTTTGAAACGTGTTTTTATTGACATAAAGGAATAAAATAATTAGGGATGTGCATCCGATTTTTAGTTTTTTATTGTACTAGTGTTAATGTACGTGCGTTTCACGTGAATTTTGTACTGTCAATAAAAGTATATAAAATATATAATATAAATAAATTATGCATATAATGTATAAACTTAACTCATAATAAGGATTGAAAAAATAAGGAAAATTTATTGCCTTATGCATCAAACAAACGCCATAATATGCAATTATTTATGAATTGTTTTAAAGATTAACAAACAAAGATTTATTTATAGATTTACATATTAAAATCTTATATAGATTTAAAATAAGACTTTCAACACAGGGATTGAGGAGATTAGAAAAAATTGTTTTCTAGTGCACTGACAGCTCAATATACAATAATTAGTTCACATTAGTTGAATAAAACACACCATGTTTCTTCAAATTTGCCCAATATCTAAATGTAATTTATATTGCATATTTTTTTTATTATATCAAACAAACTTTTATTTACAAACTTACATGTTAAAACCAAATATATATACAGAAGAATAAATTGGACTAAAAATAGGGATTGAAAAGATTAAAAAATGCATTGATGTCACATTACAAAGTAATTAATTTGCATGAGTTGAGCATACATAGACCACCATTTTTCAATTTGTCTAGTATTTAACTGTATTTTACAAACAAAAAAATTATTATATCAAACGAATTTTTATTTATAAATTTACATATTAATATCAAATAAGGGTTTATTTGTAGATTTTCGTATAAGTAGTTTATTTACAGCCAATCTAAATTCAATTAATGGGATATAACTTTCAAAATATAATAAATTATTTTCGTGCGCAATATAATTATAGTGATTCACAAAAAATTTATATTATAAGACAGAAATTTTTGCACCATCCATTAAAACTAACATTCCTTAAAATATTTATGATGAAGAATGTGAACAGTAACAAAGGGATTTTATAACATTCATTTTTCAGTAGCTAATGAAATTTATTTACCCGAACGGATGAATATTAGTACATTTTAATGTGCGCGCTATGCGCGTATATCCTATCAATACGTATAAAATTTAAAAAATTATATAAATATTATTAAACAATGTATACTCAACATGCAATTGTTAATTATTGTTTTAAAGGAATTCTAAAATTTGATATTGATTAAAATAGTATAATAATCGTGGATATTGAAATAATTTATATATAATCATAGTGTTAATTAGAATGTGTATTCAAAATTTGGTACATGAGTTTAATAAAAGTTGCGTTTGACTAAAGTTTTATGGACATTTATTATATATACCCAAAGGATCAAACGATATTTTTTTGCAATTAAATCATATATTAAGAATAATTAAATCAAATAGAATTAATTGATTTTAATTTTATGACCGGTTATAAATATATAATTAAGAATAAGAAAAATCGAAGAAGTGCTGGTCAATATTATCGACTTTAGTTATAATTTCATACTTATTCTTTCCCTATTTATATTTTTTAGTTTTACTGAGATCTTAAATTATATAGAATTAAGATATTAGCTCATTGAAATTTTTAAAAACCAATTGTAATATCTAACATATAAAATATGACTGGCATTTATCATTAGATCTAACATGGAATGTATATTTATATTGATATATTTTAATTTCTCATAATTGTATAAATATTTATCACTAATAAATTTATTCAATATAATTTAAATGATATTTATATTTAAGGAAAAAAGAAAAGAAATAGACCAACTAACGTGAACATGAAAATTTGGAAGGAAGTTTTCATCATTATATTCCTAATGTGTACCATAAATTGATATTAATGTTATTCTATATTTTTGAACAGGTTATAAAATTGAGGAAGGGTTTAGGACATCTTACCTAATTCAAATAAGGAACGATTTGGTAAATCAAATTTAACTTTTTTTAAAGTCCTAAATATTAGGAAAGTAATTTAATTCACAATTTCATCCAATATAAAACTGGTTTTTATAAGGTAAAAAAGGCGAACGACATTTCACTAAGGGGCTTCGTGCTTTTAATATAGTATATATTACAGTTTTGTTCAATTCAAGTGAGAATTGTATTTAAAATTTAGAGTTGTGTTGGGGTATGAATATAAACTGAAACTATTTTGAATTTTGTGAGTGATTTGAAATGAAAATTTTGAAAAATATTGTTTGTGTTATAAATAGAGTTTTATTTAAGGTGAATATATATATTTTAAAGAGATTTTAGGGATTTTACTTGGTGGCTAAGTCACTTTTTCCCTATAAATAGAGGGTCTTATTCCATTATAAATCATCCCAAATCAATAAGAATTTTCTCTCTACTTTTCTCTGCAATATTCTTTTTTTTTATTGTTTTATAACACGCTATCAGCACGATACTCTAACCAATTTAGTAGAAGCTTTGGGATTGAGCATAATAATTATCAATTGTTCCATGAACTTCCTTCATGATTAAATTCTGGATTTAAGGTAAGGATTTTATTTTATTTTCTCTTTTAAATTCTTGAAATTCTATAATTTGATTTAAATACAAGCAAAGACAATAAGCTTTGATTATAACTCTAATAGAGTTTGCAAGAAATTATAACTACCTGAAGTGATAAAATTTATATGCCTTGTCATGATCAAATTCATGTATGATTGTGGGCAAAGAAGTGGGAAAATGTCCCATTGAATTTGCTTCATTCTCATTTCCCTTAAGAGAACGTGATAGCAATATGTGATAAGTCTGAAAGAAGACAAAATATTACCGTGAAGGTATCAATGGATGTGGACATGGCAATAGACAAATTATAATCGTCATCGTTGTGATAAAGAGAATAATAAGGGTTCTCAAAATAATTCTTCACTCTGTGAAAGTATTATTTGTCATCGATTTGACATGAGATTTTGTAAAGCACATATAAATGATTATGATCCATTAATGATGTGAATGTGACAAAATCTGATTTATGAATACATATTCATTCTTGGAAGAATATGAACTTGCTAGTAGTAGTGGATATACCACGCTAATCTCTAGAAAAAGGTTTGGAAATGAAATAGGAAAATATTTTTATTATTATGGCATGAATGGTCATTGATCACATACCTATTGTGATTGTGCCAAAATATTATGGCAATGTGATTATTACAGAGCAAAAGTAATAGAATAAACATATCTTGCCTATAATGATTTTGACCATGACCATAATGGTATAACTTTCTCCTTGAAAGAGGTATTCACCATATGGATATTGATGAATATGTGGTATTATAAAATTAATTGAAAGTTCTAGAAGAGCCAATTATACTACTTTGGAGAAATAAAATTGATTATCAATAAAGTATGGTATCGTAACAAGTCTCAAAGAAACTTATTGAGTTTCTAAAGTATTCGCGAAAGCGAATACTTTAAATAAAGGAAAATTTTAATATCTTCTATACTATAACTTGTAGCGGGGTGATATGTATGTGCTACCCCTTTATTCTCCAGTTGTACTGCATAAATAAAAGAATATCACAATAAAGTAAAAGTTTATTAATATAAAAACCCATATCATAATAAACTTGGAGTTTATTCATAATTGCACATGCCATGGTGTAATCCTAAGGTTTATCAATATTGATAATTTATCCAGTTGGCATAATTAGTTTAGCCATGTTAATTTAAGTATGATGTACAAAAATAAAAGAGAAATCACATGGGTAAATATTAAAGAACTAAAAAATTGTGTATGAATTCTCTTATGTTGTTTGTTCCCATTAATTAATAAACAACCTAAAATTGGGATTGAATTCCATGAATGCTGGAAATATCAAAGGTGAATATGGTCACATTCACCTGATATGTATACCACATAAGATGCATCTATGAGATGATAACATGTGCGATTATTATTAACCCGCAACCTGGTGTTTGCGAGGTAACTTGCTCAAATAATTTAATTTCGAGCATAATTTTTAGATTTTCTATTCAAGACAGTTTATCTTGATAAATTATTTACATCACAGTTATTTAGAAAAATGATTTATTGAGTGCCTCCACTTAATAACTAAACTATTACTTATGATAACAAAGTTATTTATATCAGTTTGGTATACATTATATACGAAAGTATATTACATTCTCCTCTCACAAGTGGTTCAGGGTCAGCCAGTCAGGAACCAAATAATTATATCTTATTATTATTGATGTGTTGTGTGTATTTTGATTACACCATAATGCACAAATATGAGTTCCCAAAATTGAGGAAGAAAGTTAGTTTTTCTAACATGAGGGGGAGACAAGATAAATAATTGAGAAAAAGTTTCGTGGAATGAATTATCATTTCTATATCTAGATCCTCAAATAAGATAATATGAATTTGAGGTTCATAAAAAGAAAATTAATCTGCAATATATTGCAAAGCATGCCAGACACATTTGCTTACTGATCACGCCCAACTATGCCTTATAAGAAGGACTAAGCGGTCGTTGCAAATATAATTCGATTTACAAGTCCGAAATCGAATCCCACAAAGAACTAAGGCTTAGCTACAACTATTCAATATTGCTAAGAAACACAAGTCTAAATGATTTCCTAATTATAGAGGTTATAATATTTATTTCTAACTAATTAACTAACAACTATTGTAAGCACTAAATTATCAACTAACAATGATGAAATTTTAGACAAGACTAAGGAGGTATAGAGTTATGATTTTTTCCATTGTCGGAATCCTTCCCGCTATTCCTTCTATAATTTTCCCTAAGTATTCTCTATCAATCGTGAGTACTTCGGGTGTCAAATTCTCTTCCGAGTAACTACCACAATTTACAAGACATATTCTTCCGAACTACGCTTGTTGGCACTAATTCACCGCTCACTAAGATCGCACCAAAGTTTCGTTATTCTTAATCTCATCTTTAAACCCTTCATATTGATTCCTCACATACGTCAGGAGTGATGTTTTTCAACAACTACCTAAATATATATATCCTTTTCCAAGAAATACATACTAAATAGGCATAACCAATTGAAATACGTTCAATCAACAACAATAAACACGTAGTTGAACAAGTAGAGAAATCCAAGAACTCAATTATATAAAAACATAACAAGAATTTATCCTACAAAGTGTTCTATAAAAACTCTAAATAACAAATTAGATATTCATAATAGTATGAAAAACTACAATACTAGAATTCATAAATAATAATGGAAATAGGAAGAAGGAAGTGAAAACTCGTAGAAAAATTCCCAGCCTTGCTCCTAGTGTGTTTTTGCCTCCTTAGGTCAAAATTCCGGTCTAATCTGTCAAATCTCGGTCTCCTTTTGTAACGACTCGACCGGTCATTTTGTGACCTAGCGCGTCGTTCAACGGTTTGAAGTCGTGAGCAGCTTCGTTCAGGTATTATGACCCGTGGGCGTGGTCGGAATTAAATTCCAAGAATTTTAGAACTGATTTGGAAAGAAAATTCTCATTTCGGAAGCCTTAAGTTGGAGAAATCAACTAAAATTGGAACTTTGATTAAACGATCTCCGAATCAGGATTTAAAGATTCCAGCAGGTTCGTATGATGATTTCGGACTTGGGTGTATGTCCGGATCGGGTTTTGGATAACCCGGAGCGTTTCGGCGTATATTGTGGAAGTTAGCATTTTATAAAGATTTCNAGCTCTGTATGGTGATTCTGGAATTGGGAGCGCGATCGGAAGTGAATTTGGATGTCCGTAGGTTATTTTGGAGTCATTTGGCTAAAGATAGAAATGTGAAAGTTTTGGGAAATCCGACCGGAAGTGGAAGTTTTGATATCGAGGTCGGAATGCGATTCCGGAAGTTGGAGCAGGTCCGTAATGTTGAATACGACTTGTGTGTAAAATTTGAGGTCAATCGGACGTGATTTGATAGGTTTCGGCATCAGATGTAGAAGTTTGAAATTCTAAGTTCTTAAAGAATTGTATTTGAGTGCGATTCGTGATTTCGGCGTTGTTTGATGTGATTTGAGGGCCCGAGAAAGTCTGTGTCATGTTTTGGGATAGGTTGGTATAATTGGACGGGGTCCCGAGGGCCTCGGGTGGATTCCAGGTGGTTAACGGATCAAAGTTGAAGTTGGAAAAGGGCTGAAGCTGCTGTCATCTGGTGTAACCGCACCTGCGAGGCTTTGATCGCAGGTGCGGAGCCGCAGGTGCGAGAGTGGGCAGACTTGGTTGGGAACCGCAGGTGCGATGGATATTCCGCACATGCGATAGATATTCCGCACATGCGATGCCGCAGGTGCGGGCAGTGGGGGCGCAGGTGCGATTTGGCTGAAGTTGAGTGAAACCGTAGGTGCGGGAGATTTGGTCGCACCTGCGGGATCGCAGGTGCAGAGGAAGGACCGCAGGTGCGGAAATCGACCTTGGCAGAATGTTTTAAAACGAGAATTTGGGGTTCATTGTCTTCATTTTTCATGGTTTAGGCGATTTTGGGAGAGCCTCTCAAGGGAGATTTCACCAAGCATCAGAGGTAAGTTGCTTCTACTTGTTTCTAAGGATAAATACAAGATTATATGCATGATTTGATATAGGAAATTATGGGAAAATTGGGGTTTTTGAAGAAAAACCTAAAAAAGTGAAAATTTGGATTTTTAGCCACGAATTAAGCATGAATGTTTAAGTAAATTATATATTTGTGTTAGTAAGTCTATGGGTAGAATGTATCTTTGAGAAATTTCGGATTCCGGGCACGTGGCCCCGAGGGCATTTTGATCATTTCACTGAGCGAGGTTGGGAAAATATATAATCTGAATTTGTTATGAGTATTAGGATGAATTTTCATTGCTTTGTCATTTATGANACCTTCTAAAAAGGAGAATTTGTTTCCGCTGTGAATATATGTGTACCTGGACTAGGTTGTATCATGGAGTATTACTAAACTGGACAAATGAGTTTCAAAACAAATATTTCAAAACCTATATTTCATGTTTCTTTTAAAAAGAATTTTTACCACTTCCTGAGAAAACCTGCTTCTTGATAAAAATGAGGATGTATTATGTGAATGTGTGTACATATGAGCACCTGAGTCACATGTATGATTCGCGAGCAGGCTAGCCTTATTATTTTTATGTTGACTGCGTCGCATGATCGATTCGCGAGCGGGAAAAATAGATGCATCTATGGTTCGAGCCGGTCGACCCCTCGGCAGTGCACGGTTTATTATTGTTGGTCCGTACTGTTCGACCCTCGGCATTGCTTGCGCATGATATTTGATGCANGCTTATGATAAAATCATGCTTAGTGTCACTCTTAAATATTTTAAATGGACCTTTAGTAAGTGTCTAAATTGACCTCTCGTCACTACCTCTCTGAGGTTAGGCGGGCGACTTACTGATTACACGTTGTGTTTGTACTCATACAACACTTGTTGTGCATTTTATTGCACGGGTACTTACATAGCAAATGTGGAGGATTCGGAGACTCAGGCGAGCTGCATCTTCCGGAGGCGATCCGCAGCTGACAGAGTCACCTTCATACTGTATCTATTTCATTTTAAATTTCCTTGTCCAGGTGTATTTTAGACAGGCTTTGTAATATTTGTAAAATTCTTAGAAGTTACTCATGTACTTGTGACACCGGGTTCTGGGATATGTATTGGGATAATTGTTTAAGTGAAACCTTTAGATCACTATTTTTAAATAACAGAATTTTAGTTGATGTCGTATTTAACTTACGAAAATTTACTTATTTGATTATGAAATGCAAGAAAAGTTAACGGTTTCAAAATGTTAAAACATGAATGTATTTCAACTAATTAAGGATTTGGCTTGCCTGAAAGTGGTGTCCGGCGCCATCACAACCTATGGATTTTGGGTCGTGACAACATGGTATCAGAGCGCT